>JARKVS010013465.1:74555-99723 GCA_030770645.1 Numenius phaeopus
TTTCTGTTGCGTGAAGAGGCAAAATAGTTTTGGCAGAAAATAAACCCTTGCGTTCTAACACTCCTCACTGAGGTGGGAGGCTAGGGGTGGCTGGGTTTAAATTCTGAGTGATGCCCAATTCACCACGATCAGTCCAGTCGCGTTTAATATATTAAACTATCACGATTCTGGATGCACTAATAGTGGACTGCACCTTCAGTCTAGTCATGCTCACAAACTAGCACGGCCGCACTTTAGTGTCTGGTTGCGTTCAATGAGAAACCGAAACGGCTAGCTACTTAAGCAGTGCAGTTTATTTAAGCAACAGATAGAAAGGTTCTTATGGTTTGCCGGTGATAAATACACTGTCTGCAAAGCACGTGCAAGTAAAAGAAAAAATGTTAATGGTACAAAGCGCGCGACAAAATTACAAACAATACAGCCCGGCTATAAATGTAACAGGTAACCCTCTAGAGAGATTTCTAAGTTCCCCGAGGAAGCACTCGGTATAGTCTAAGTCTTACCCACAGGCGTCCCTATGGGGGGGAAGGAAGGCTCAGCCCGTCGACTGGTCCCGGGAGTCAGAGGCAGTCCGTGATGGGGTCCTCCCTGACTTGTTCACGATGGTGTCTTCCCTAGCATCCCCCCTTTCTCGGGCTATTTTTATATTATTTTTTACCTTCAAGGTGGAGTTTGAGTGACTCTAGTCATAAATACCTTTATTATGATTGGTGTAAAATTCTCTCGCCTCGCATTTAAAGGTATAGTTTACGAAAAATTCAGGGCGCAGACTCAAGGAGGAGTGGTCGCACCTTGGAGGCGGGTAGCCTTCGGGCTGGAGGTGTGTTTTGGTATTATAATGACATTATAATGAGCAAAGTTCGCACAAAGGACAGCATTTCATCAAAATTTGACAGACTGTTGGCTCAGGGTAGCAAGCATGCCGCTTATCAGTTCCATAGGATCACCTTGTTCCCATATCTGCTGTGTAATCACAGAGCTTGGCCGTGGAATCTTCACTCCGCTCCATCCTCCGTGTTGCTTTTGCAAGCAATATTGTTCAGGGAGTCATAGATGTAGCGGATTCCTCGCATACCAGCCGCCGCTGTGTTCCACCCTGGAAACGTTTCGATTTCATACCTTTCCTTAATGTGTGAACAGTGCTATATATTTTTAATAAAAATTATATTTTAGGAATTATTCCACACCCCAGGCAACGCTACAGGCTCGGGGAAGAGTGGCTGGAAAGCTGCCCAGCAGAAAAGGACCTGGGGGTGTTGGTGGACAGCCGGCTAACATGAGCCAGCAGTGTGCCCAGGTGGCCAAGAAGGCCAACGGCATCCTGGCCTGTATTAGGAATAGCGTGGCCAGCAGGAGTAGGGCAGTGATGGTGCCTCTGTACTCGGCCAAGGTGAGGCCTCACCTTGAGTACTGTGTTCAGTTCTGGGCCCCTCACTACAGGAAGGACATTGAGCTGCTGGAGCGTGTCCTTAGGAGAGCCACCAAGCTGGTGAGGGGTCTAGAGAACAAGTCTGAAATGGTTTGAAGTTGTGGCAGGGGAGGTTTAGATTAGATATTAGGAAGAATTACTTTACTGAAAGAGTGGTCAGGCACTGGAACAGCCTGCCCAGGGAGGTGGTGGGGTCGCCATCCCTGGAGGTATTTAAGAAACGTGTAGATGTGGCACTTCAGGGAATGCTCTAGTGCCCGAGATTGTTGGCTTGTGTCTGTTTGTGGGTAGGGTGGTGTGTGTTTGTGGGTGTTTTGGTTTGGTTTTGGTGTTTGGTCTTCTGGGATTTTTGTTTTTTTTTTTTTGTTTTGGTGGGGTTTTTTTTTGTTGGTGTTTTTTTTTTTTTGTTGGTTGGACTCTATGATCTCAAAGGTCCCATCCAACCAAAAATATTCTGTGATTCTGTGATTCTTAACACCCACCCTTTAAGGCTTTGATCAGATCCCCCCTCAGCCTTCTCTTCTCCAGACTAAAAAGACCCAAGTCCCTCAGCCTTTCCTCTTAAGAGAGATATTCTAGTCCCCTAATCATCTTAGCCCTTTGCTGTACCCTCTCCAGCAGTTCCCTGTCCTTTTTGAACTGGGGAGCCCAGAACCGGACACAGTGCTCCAGATGGGGCCTCACCAGGGCAGAGTAGAGGGGGAGGATGACCTCCCTCGACCTGCTGGTCACACTCTTCCTGATGCACCCCAGGATGCCATTGGCTGCCTTGGCCACAAGGGCACATTGTTGGCTCATGGTCATCCTATTGTCCACCAGGACTCCCAGGTCTTTCTCCTCAGAGGTGCTCTCCAGCAGGTCAGCCCCCAGCCTATACTGGTGCATGGGGTTATTTCTCCCCAGCCTGTCCAGGTCTTGCTGTATGGCAGCACAGTCTTCTGGTGTGGCAGCCACCCCTCCCAGTTTTGTGTCATCAGCAAACTTGCTGAGGGTAAACTCAGATACTTTCACTCAGATACCTCACGAGATCTGAGTAGTAAGCACTCAAACTATGTGGCCTGTGTTTTAACTGTCGTGGTTTGGGCCGGACTGGCCACTGAAACAAATGACAGATGCTCTCTTTAATCTCTCTCTCCAAGGAAAGAAGGGAGAGAGATAGATTTATGAGTTTAGAGAAAAAAAATTAAACTAATGAAATATTAATAATATAATAAAAAGTAATTAAATATATACAAAACTGTATCAATCTCCCAGGATGATGATCACGTCACTAGCAGGCACCGGGACAGTCCCAGACTGGAGTCAGTGATGGACAGGAACTGGATTCCAGATCTGGATTCAGGAAGACACGGATTGGGATCAAAGGCAGACGAACAGACCAAGTCCTCCTCAGACGCCAGCCATTGAAGTGTCGTGGTTTTGACCGGATTGACCAATCAGAATGACAGATGGCCCCTCCCTCCCCCCTCTAAGAAAAAGAGAGGAGAGGAAGAGATAAAGAGATTTATGAGTTTAGAAAAAAATAAACTAATGAAAATATTAATAAATAATAAAATAATAAATAAGAATAAGAAATGAAAAAAAAAGAAAAAAGTATACAGTATATACAAAACCGTATCAAGCTCCCAGGATGATGATCACGTCACCAGCAGGCACAGGGAAAAAAAGTCCCAGACTGGATGCGGTGATGGACAGGAGCTGGATTCTGGCTCTGGAGTCAGGAATGCTTGGATTGGGATCAAAGGCAGACGAACAGACAGGGTCCTCCTCGGACGTTGGCCATTGAAGAAAGAGAGTTGACCCTTTGATCCCTCAGCTTTTATACTGAGCGTGATGCAGATGGGATGGAATACCCTGTTGGTCAGTTTTGGGTCACCTGTCCTGTCTGCTCCTCCCTACAGGTGTGACCCCTCTATGCTTTTCCGCTTCCATCCCTCCAACGGGGAAAATAACAGTTACCTGACCTTGGTTGTTATAGCAATAAGTATAAGCAAGGGCCTCTCTGCACACCATTCCTTGGTATAATCAGGTCTTATCACTGTGAGAGTGAACAGTTTCTGAACAATATGCTGTTAATTTCAGAGTTTAGTTAGTTAGAAGTGGTCCAGCCAAAAAAGTAAAATTACTGAACAGAAAATTAGTTCTGTTTTACCTCAAACCAGGACATGAAGAAAGAGGCTGAACCCTTTGATCCCTCAGCTTTTATACTGAGCATGAGGCAGATGGGATGGAATACCCTGTTGGTCAGGTTTGGGTCACCTGTCCTGTCCACTCCTTCTCACAGTTGTGACCCCTCTACGCTCTTCCACTTTCAACCCTCCAACGTGGCACACAACAAAGTTAGCTGACCTTGTTTTTTATAGCAATAAGTCTAAGCAAGAGCTTCTCTGCACACCATTCCTTAGTATTAATTATAAACATCAGGCCTTATCACTCTGGAAGCAGATGCTGTCTGAAGAATATGCTGTTAACTTCAGAGCGTTAGAAGAGACTTTACTGAAAAGTAAAATTACTGAAGAGAAAATTGGTTCTGTTTTACCTCAAACCGGGATAGTTGCATTGATATGTCCCCTTTGAATTAAAACATTAAACATTAGATTATTTGATTGCATTTGGCTCAACATCACACAAGATGGGAACAACCTTCCTGTGCACCTGCAGGGGATGGAAGCAGCCTGGTCCCTTGAGTTCCCTAGAATATAGGAATTTCATTAAGCAGAACATACATCTCGCAGAGGATTTTAATTCAGAAGGGATTCCAGATGTCACCTAACTTTGTAACTGGTTTCTGAACCTTTTCAGTTGTACTGTATTCTTTTGAGATGGAAAGACCAGAACCACGGTTTTCCAGTTGCATAGAGCTTTTTGCTTTGTTCACTAGTGCTTTTCTAAAAAATCCTTGCATTCAATTTTCTTTTTGACCAGTGCTGACATAGTTCTGAAAAAGTCTCAGCTCAATCTGCAATGATCCCAAGGTTTCACTTTGAGACAATTATGGATGACACCCAGGCCATCATTTTATATGTGAATTTAGGATTATTTCACACATGCAACACTTTACCTGTATCTATGTTAAATATCATTGCCTATTTTAATGCCCAATCACCCAGTATCATAAGTGTCTTCTGTTGTTCTTTACAGACAGATTTAAATAACATTGTCAAGGTTTAGTCTGGGCTGGCTACTAAATGAATGACAGATGCTCTCTATTAACCCCTCTCCCTTCCCAGAAGGGGAAGGGAGAGAGAATAAGGAAGAGAAACTTATGGGTTGAAAAAAAACCCTAAAACAGCTATAATGAAATATTAACAATAAAAATAAAAGATAATTATATTAATAAGAAAATAATGAAATATAAACAATATATATACAAAACCAGTATTGAACTCCCAGAATGATGATCACGTCACCAGCAAGCACTGGGACTGGACTCAGCGGCAGATGGGAACTGAATTCAGGAACTGGATTCAGGAACACATGGATCAGAGACAAAGGCAGAAGAACCAACAGAGTCCTCCTTGGACACCAGCCACTGAAGAAAAGGGAGTTGACCCCTTTGATCCCTCAGCTTTATACTGAGCATGATGCACATGGGATGGAACACCCTGTTGGTCAGTTCTGGGTCACCTGTCCTGCCTGCTCCTCCCCACAGGTGCAACCCCTTTAAACTTTTTCACTTCTGGCCCTCCAACTTGGTAAATAAGAAAGTTAGCTGACCTTGGTTTATATAGGAATAAGTATAAGCAAGAGCCTCTCTGCATACCATTCTTTGGTATGAACTATAAACGTCAGATGTTATCACTGCTAGGAGCATACACTGCCTGAAAAACATACCAATAATTTCAGAAACTGCAGTGAGTTAGAAGAGATTTAGCTGAAAAGGAAAATTAATGAAAAGAAAATTGGTTTTGCTCAAACCAAGACATTCTACCCCTTGTTCCATACCGTTTACGTCATGCTCGGGTCACTACTGCTTATTCTCTTCAAATATATACACATATTTATACAGATCATTAACTTATGTTTTATCTTTCTACACAAAAGTTTCTTAATTTCATTTAGTTCATGATTGCAAGTTTCCATCAGTCTCTAAGGGCAGGAGAGATGGTAGTGCTTCGTTGTGCTTCATGTCCACCAGTAGCATGTCTACCTTGAAGAGATTGCTGGACGCCACTTGATGAAGCTGGCTCCAGTTTCATCACCATTATGTTATCCTGAAAACCAGTTATTGAATACTATTAGTATTATGTAGGAACTAATATCATACAGCTCAAAATTGAGTATTCTCACCCAGGGTTATATTTCCTTGAGGTACACATTGAATTTCTCCATTCTTCAGCATCACCCACCAAGTACATCCAGGTCCTTGAGCAAAAACAGTCCCACGAACAGGTTTGCCTTTGCCCAAAGTAGGAAAAGACCAAACAGTTTTCCCTAGCATATTCCTTTCATACACCACAGGGACTTTATCCCCTTCTACAGTATGTAAAAGGTCTGATTGAGCAGGACCAGCTTGATTGATGGATCCCCTGGTGTTATCTAACCAGGTAGCTTGTGCTAAATGCTTGTCCCAATTTTTAAAGGACCCACCACCCACTGCTTTCAGGGTAGTTTTTAACAGTCCATTGTATTGCTCAATTTTCCGTGAAGCTGATGCATAATAGGGGATACGATACACCCACTCAATGCCACGTTTTTTGGCCCAATTACTTATAAGACTGTTTTTGAAATGAGTCCCATTGTCTGACTCAGTTCTTTCTGGAGTCCCATGTCGCCACAAGACTTGCTTTTAAGGCCCAGGATGGTATTCTGGGTGGTGGCATGGGGCACGGCATAGGTTTCCAACCATCTGGTGCTTGCTTCCTCCATTGCAAACATGTAGCGCTTACCCTGGCAGGTTTGAGGGAGTGTGATATAGTCAAGTTGTCAGGCCTCCCCATACTTATATTTTAACCATCATCCCCCACACCACAAAGGTTTTAGCTGTTCAGTTTGCTTGATTTTGGCACATGTTTCACAGTTGTGAATAACCTGCACAATAACGTTCATAGTTAAGTCCACCCCTTGGACAAGAGCCCATCTATATATTGCATCCCTTCCTTGAAGACCTGAAATGCCATGGGCCCACTGAGCTAAAAATAGTTCACCCTTAATTCCCCAAAACTGGATCTCTTGTTCTGGTCTCTTGACCTTATCTCTTTTTATAGAAAAACCTGCTTTCAAAAGAATTCCAATTATTTTCTTACCTTTCTTAAAAACTTCCCCTGCTGTCTTACCCCACACAATGATGACATCAATGTATTGCAGGTGTTCTGGAGCTCCACCCTTCTCCAGTGCAGTCTGGATCAGTCCATGGCAAATAGCAGGGCTGTGTTTCCACCCCTTGGGCAGTCAATTCCAGGTATACTGGACACCCCTCCAGGTGAAAGCAAACTGTGGCCTGCACTCTGCTGCTAAAAGAATAGAGAAAAAAGCATTAGCAATGTCAATTGTGGCATACCATTTGGCTGCCTTCGACTCCAGTTCATATTGCAGTTCTAGCACGTCTGGCACAGCAGCGCTCAGTGGTGGTGTGACTCCATTCAGGCCACGATAGTCTACTGTTAGACGCCAGTCTCCATCAGACTTTTCCACTGGCCATATCGGGCTGTTAAAGGGTGAGCGAGACTTGCTGATCACTCCTTCAGTCTCCAGCCGAAGAATCAGGTTCTGGATGGGACTCAGGGAGTCTCGGTTAGTGGGATACTGTAGTCAATGCACCATCAAAGTAGCAATTGGCACCTGCTGTTCTTTAAACCTGAGCACCCCCACAACTGATGGGTCCTCTGAAAGACCAGGCAAGGTAGACAGCTGTGTAATGTCCTCAGTCTCTGCAGCTGCTATACCAAAAGCCCACCGATACCCTTTTCGGATCTTTGAATTACCCTCTCCTGCGGTAGTCTATCTCAAGGATGCACAGATCTGGACCAGTCACAGTGGGGTCCTTCTCCCATTTATTCCCAGTTAGGCTCACTTCGGCCTCCAGTACAGTCAGTTCTTGAGACCATTCCAGAAATAGTAACAGATTCTGTCCCTTTATGATTCAATAGCATTAGGGTGCACTGTGCACCAGTGTCCACCAGTGTCCACCAGGTCTTTATACTTTTGTGGTTCTAACGTACCAGGCCATCAAATCCACACAGTCCAATAAACTTGGTTGTCCCTCTCCTCCACCTGGCTGGAGGCAAGGCCTCTCTAATACTGAGCACAGTACCTGCTATTAACAGATGGGATCACACAGCTTGTGTAGCTATCAGCAAATGGGTTCATACTCGGACTGGAGAGCCTCTCACCATAGACCAGGGCAAACATCCTCCTGGAAAAACTCTTTTCCCTCTTTGTTTTACCTTGAAACTTGTGTACACATGCCTGTAGGATCGAGGTAGGTTGTCCTTCCCACTTTCTCATAGATTCATAGATTCATAGATTGGTCCAGGCCGGAAGGGACCTCCAAAGGTCATCTAGTCTGACCTCCCCGCAGTCAGCAGGGACACCCCCAACTAGACCAGGTTGCCCAGGGCCTCGTCGAGCTTCACCTTGAATATCTCAAGGGAAGGGGCCTCAACCACCTCCCTGGGCAACCTGTTCCAGTGTTCCACCACCCTCATGGTAAAGAACTTCTTCCTAATATCCAATCTAAATCTCCCCTTCTCCAACTTAAAACCATTGCCCCTCGTCCTGTCACTGCAGGCCTTTGTAAACAGACCCTCCCCAGCCTTCCTGTAGGCCCCCTTCAGGTACTGGAAGGCCGCTATGAGGTCTCCCTGGAGCCTCCTTTTCTCCAAGCTGAACAACCCCAGCTCCCTCAGTCTGTCCTCATAGGAGAGGTGCTCCAGCCCCCTGATCATTTTGGTGGCCCTCCTCTGGACCCGCTCCATCAGGTCCATGTCCTTTCTATATTGAGGGCTCCAGACCTGCACACAGTACTCCAGGTGAGGTCTCACCAGAGCAGAGTAAAGTGGCAGAATCACCTCTCTGGATCTGCTGGCAACACTTCTTTTGATGCAGCCCAGGATGTGATTGGCCTTCTGGGCTGCGAGAGCACATTGCCTGCTCATGTCCAGCTTCTCGTCCATCAGCACCCCCAAGTCCCTTTCCTCAGGGCTGCTTTCTAATACCTCATCCCCCAGTCTGTATTTATACTGAGGATTGTTTCTTCCCAGGTGCAGAATCCTGCACTTGCTTTTGTTGAACCTCATGAGGTTCATCTGGGCCCACCTCTCCAGCCTGTCCAGGTCCCTCTGAATGACATCCCATCCCTCTGGTGTATCGACAACACCACACAGCTTGGTGTCATCTGCAAACTTGCTCATGTTGCCTCCATATTAGTGGAGAGTAGACCACAGGGCACTTCGTGGCGTGTTCCATCTCTCTCGAGCTGGTCTCATAGGAGGACGCATTCTGCTAACGGTTGCAACGCTGGTCCATACAGGAGAAGAGTTGAATCTTTCCTCCATCCTTGACAGTTTATCATACAGTTTTTCAAATAACATCTCAGTTTTCTCAGTCATTTTCTCCACGGTCACAACAGTGATGGGATGAGAGAGACTGTCTTCATACTGTCTTACTCTGTTAGCTACTTCATTTACAGTTGGTGTATCAGCATCAGATACTCCCCAGACCATTGTTGACAATGTGTGGGAATACATCGGTGGTGCACTCTGCACAAGCTTCTGCAACATAAGTCAGTTGCATGGCATTTCATCAGGGTCTACATTCAGTCGCTAGTCACCATAAATCACCTCTCCTACAGCCAGTTCTTTCAGGTACTTAATACCTTTCTCCAGGGTGGTCCATTTGCTTGGGCGGCATTTGATATCATCCTTAAAGGGATACCTGCCCTTTACAGCTGACACCAGTCGCCTCCAGAGACTGAGAGTGTTTGGCTTTCTCCCAATCTCTTTATCAATACCTCCATCTCTGGCCAGGTTTCCCAGCTGCCTGGCTTCTCTACCTTCTAAGTCTGTGGTATCAGCCCCATTATCCCAGCATCAGAGCAACCAGGAGATGTGTCTCACCTTCATGATGGCTAAAGTCCTTTCTCATATTTTGCAAGTCCTTCATAGATAAGGATTTAATGATTACCTCTGTTTCTGGTTCCTCCTCCTCTGTTTACACTGCCTGAGAAGGACCCTTTCCCTGATCTACTTTAGAAGGACCCTTTCCCTGATCTACTTTAGAAGGACCCTTTCTCTGATCTGCTTTAGAAGGACCCTCTCCTGGATCTTCATCAGAAGAACTCTCTCCCATGCGATCTGACTTGAGCTGGTCTCTGGTATAAGGGCTAGGGGCATGAACTGACCTTTTTTGCTTCCTGGTCATAGGGGCAACGTGCTGTTACGGATGGTGTTGGAGTAGCGGCAGTGGTCGTTGTTGGTGTTGGAGTAGTGGCAGTGCTCACTGTTGAAGTTAGAGTAGCAGTAGTGCTCATTGTGGAAGTTGGAGTAGCAGCAGTGCTCGTTGTCGGAATTGGAGTAGTGGCAGTGCTAGTTGTCAGAGCTGGAGTAGCGGCAGTGCATATCATATAACACCTACTCCTGTACCATTGTTTAATATGAAACCACCCCTGAAACACATTCAGGAGAATCAATAATAAAATAATGATTTGATAGTAGCAATCATTCCCGAAATCCCCAAAATCTAGTGGAGTTTGCTTGGTATAAAAGGGAGAAATAAACTTCAAAGGTAAAATCGAAAGTGTAATTAGTGACAAAATCCACTACGTGGCACCCGAGGTATGCAGATAAAGTCGGTACTCAATTTATCCCAGCATAAATCAGTGTTAAACACCATAGCAAAACGGCACGTTTCGCCCAGCACTCAGAACCGAACCACTGCAAATAAACACAAAGAACAAATGAACAATAACACAACAGGCAGCATTGCGTCAATTAACTTTAAACAAAACTCTATAAAGACACGTTATAATATTTTGCTCAAGAATGACATGATGTGAGCTGTCTGTTTTAATTTCCAACCCCTCAAGACTGTCAAAGGGAAAAATCTGATACGCTTTCAACTGAGCAAGCTGGAAGTTGAACTATTCAGGAAATCTGTCAGAGCCCTGGTCGTGCCCCACGTTGGGTGCCAATAACTGTCAAGGTTCAGTCTGGGCTAGCTACTAAACAAATGACAGATGCTCTCTATTACTGTGTCACTGCATCCTGGTTTGAAGTAGAACAAAAACAATTTTCTTGTCATTAATTTTACTTTTCAGTTAAGTCTCTTCTAACTGACTGCACTCTCTGAAATTAATGGTATGCTTTTCAGACAGTGTCTGCTTCCAGAGTGATAATGTCTGATATTTATAGTTAATAAACATCAGACGTTATCACTTCTGCCCTTCTGGAGAAGTTATCTCCCTTTCTGGGAAGGAAGAGGGGTTACAAAAACATCTGTCATTGGTTTAGTGGCCAGCCCAGCCCAAACCGGGCATGTTTAGTTTGGAGAAGAAGAGGCTGAGGGGAGACCTCATTGCCCTCTACAACTACCTGAAAGGAGGTTGTAGAAAGGTGGGTGTTGACCTCTTCTCCCAAGGGAATAATGACAGGACCAGAGGAAATGGTCTGAAGTTGCGGCAGGGGAGGATTAGATTAGATATTAGGAAGAATTACTTTACTGAGAGAGTGGTCAGGTACTGGAACAGCCTGCCCAGGGAGGTGGTGGAGTTACCATCCCTGGAGGTATTTAAGAAATGTGTAGATGTGGCACGTCAGGGCATGCTCTAGTGGCTGAGATTGTTGGGTTGTGTCTGTTTGTGGGTGGGTGTGGGGTGTGGTTGTTTGGGGTTTTTTTGTTTTGTTTTTTTTTGTGGTTGGACTCGATGATCTCAAAGGTCCCTTCAAACCAAGAAGCAAAAAAAAAAAAAAAAAATATAAAAAAAACCTGGACACACCTTTGATCAAGTGCATTGCAATTAAGCTTGGAGCTTTTTATGATTATATTTTCCCTGTCATGGCCGAATCTACTATTACATTATATTATCATAAATAGAAGTTTGACTATAGAGAATGGTGTTATTTTTCATGTTTTCCTTTGGGAAATACACTGCAAAAAGTAGGTAAATTCTAATGTCATTGTTTTGCAGATGAAGAAACGAACATTTCATTTGCTTCTGTGTCCAAAAAAGGGCACTGATTATATGTAGCTGCTTATAAATGAGTGGTTTTGTTACTGTGTAGCATATTGGAAAATTGTAGAGGCATAGTCAATCTGACACTCATTTGGGCTGTTTAGACGAACTCTTTGGGCAGGGCTCTGTTTCCTAAATAAATAATAAATTAGCAGTTTTTTGTCTTTATCCAAAATCACTCTCCACAACCCAACATTTCCTCCCTTCACACTATTATTGTAGACCACAGTGTACAGAAATATAACACGCTTCAAGCAATACTGTTTTGAACCCTTTAAATTTTGTGGTTGGGTGTCGTGGATGGAGTGATGCACTTCACACATAAGAGAGAAGCAGCAATATATTTATGGTTACAAAGCAATGATTTAACAAAGTTTTATAGTAAATGTGACAGTGTTTTAACAAGATTCAGTGGCGAGGTACACTTGGTTATTTACTGCATAGAGGACAGGGTCAGAACTGTTAGGGAGACCCTCCCATTAAGTCATGAGGTTCAGAAAGGACCCCCTTGCTTTCTAAACTCCTTCTCAGAGAGGAATCTAGGGGTGGCTTGTGGCGATGATTGATCAGGACGCAATTGTATGCAATAAGCAGAAGCAGCAGCAAAAGCAGAAGCAGAAGCACACTTTATTCGCATACACAAAGCTCTCTATATAGAGCAAGTTTCTGAGCTGTTTTGCCAAACAGGGTGAGCACTCTCATTCTCACAGAATGTGACTGTTTTCAGCCACATTTCTCTACACACACTCCTCCAGGTGGTTTTCCAGCCTGACCTTCTGAATTAGCTGAATTAGCATGGTCCACTCCCCTTGCCAAGGACAGCCTCATCTCAGGTTTCTCCCTTCTATCAGGTGACGTGTAGCATGATTTGGGTGGAGAGACGAGTGCTATAGTCATATATGTTTAGCATGATCTCTATAATCTTCATTAGCATAAGCAGGGGTGTGCGCTTTCATATGCATTTTGCGGATAATGAAGGAAAGGTCACTTATTGGACACAGTGGCCTTGAATAGAGAACTGACAGACTCATCACACAAGTGGCAGAACTGTCTTGTCTTCACAAAACAGTCCTCCCACTGCTTTTTTAGGTGCCTGTGAGTCTTATCAATTCTTTGGATGTCAGGCCTGCTTTATTTATTTCCTTGCGAGTGTTTGAGGCATTCCATTGAAGACTTGGAGGGCCTTCTCCCCCTCCTCAGGGAATTTACAGGCCATCTCTTACACAGGGGAGCCCGGGGGAGGCAGGGAAGCACACTACCACACTCCACCCTGTGACTATAGTCAATTCATCTTCCCTTCACAGAGTGATGGTACAGTCACCTCTTGCCTCTGTGCCATAGTTTGTGCACTTATAGATCCACAGTAAGTAGAGAGTGAAGCACTGCTATTTGTTATTCATTAATTTGTATGTTTTGGGTGATTGAAGTTGAGTTACTTGTTTTATCATGTACCAGACCTTTACATATAACATAACTATAAGCAATAAACATATTAAAGTTAGAACGAGCAAAATCACAACTGGGTGAAGCATACAATTAAACACTCCCATTGCTGTTGGTGACCATCCAAGAACTTCCCACCAATGGTGTTCTTCATCCTTCTTCACTCTTTCCAAGATACTGTGTATCTCTTCTGTATCATGCTGAACGGTGATTAGTTAACAGGAGCTGAATAATTGAAGCCACATCCCATAACTTTAGTAAAGTTACAAAATTTGAGTGATTACCTGTATCTACACTAATGTTATCTATGAATATAAAATCACAAAGGGTTCTCATACAAACACATCCTTTTCCAATATACACAAGTAGATTTTCAGGATTTTCATCAGGATGTATTTCAAAATGACATTTTGTTCAGTGTCAAGACAAATGTCTTGGGCTTTGATGGTGTTACTCTCACAAATAAATCCTTGTTGTTCCCATACAAGGTATGTGTTAACATCAGCAGTCTGCCATTTGCTTCTGTTTCATTGGGTCCACACTCTGTGTTCTAATGGATAGGGTATAGCTCCATTGTGATTTCATCCTAACGCAATGAATGGATATACGGTGTATACCAAAGCATCGCGTATTGTTAGGACAAAAGCTGTAGCCTTATTGTTGATGGGGTCATAAGTAAAATTGACTAAATGCCACCAGGACTGGAATTCCCTTTCAAATTCAGTTGCATTATCCCAGATTACCTTTTGACTTTCAGTGGGTAAGGAACCCTCTTCACCTTCTCGTATAATTGCTGCTACTGTAGATTGCATCCACAAACTTGGATACAACTAAGAGCTAGAGAAACATTGGTTTGGGCTACACCAAGTGCATCCACAATCAATTGGTGGTCCCTCATTAATTCTTTCCCACTGAGGCAATATAGGAGGTAAGAGCCATTGGTTAGTTCCCAAAGCTAATAGAGAAGACTGCAATGGGTGTTCCAATTTGTTTAAATCACTTCTTGTGCTCATTTTATTTACAAGTACTTCAGCATCTATACTATTTAAGACTCCCAATCCTGTCCTTATAATACCGGTCACATCTCTCCTTGTTCATCTTGGAGAGGTGAGGGTTTGCCCATGTAACCATGTACAGGATGTACTTAAAAATGATGAACAAGTTGGATTGATTGTAGAGATGTTAATTTGCATCAGTAGATCTACTCATTTAAGAGACCATGATGGATTAAATAACACTCGTTGTTGGCCTGTATTTTTGATCACATATGGTCCAATTTCAGAAATTTGTGGGAATAGAGTTTTCTCATCCTTTACAATCGATGTGCATGTTGCTGTACGAGGTTCAGTAATGTCTATTTTAAATTTAAATGAAAGTCCCACGCTATGGCAAGCCCAGATGCAGACTACAAAACCAGGCTGTACTAAGGTAAAATTGTACCAAAAGTCCAATTGTCCAGAGGCATAATGTTTCGTATCTTCGACTATTGGGTTTAATACAATGCTGTACAACAAAATCTGAGATGCCTTCTCATGGATAGACCCATTGATCATCCGGCACCCTATTTTAATTCTTTTCCCTGCTGTTCCCTGAAGTCGGGGAACTTTATTATCAGCTTCGTCTTTATCCCAGCTCCATTCATTTTCTAAGTATACTTCAGTTCCATGCATGACTACAGTGGAAAGATTGAAATCTCCCTTCCTAGAGTGTATTCCCATACTCTTGGTATACTTAACATGATCTTGAGACCATGGCCACTCTAGAGTTCTTTGACCACAGATTAGAAGCAGCATTGTTAGGGTTTGGAATATTAACATGAACACAGCATTTCCATTTGCCATCCTGCAGGGTGCTGTAAGAGAAAATGGAGACTTGTTTTGGTGTGGAGAGTCCAAACAGGCTACCCCATTAAAAAGAAGGAAAAAATCCATTGTGCGTTAATTTTATGTTTTACACCACTACTATCAGTAGCTTCCCAGGCACGTTGGCCATGAGGTTTAGTTAAAGTCATAGGCACAATACCTATGGCTGGTAAATTGACCATCACAGGCTGTCCTAGCTGTAATGTTGTCAGATATTCTTTCTTCAGTGGATGGGGCACTGAGCTCAGTTTTTACAAAGAATGCTCGGTTTACAGGGATTCCAGTGGGCCCATATCAATTATTTAATTGATGGAGCACTTTGGGAAGACTCCTATGCCATTGAGCCTCATGTGGTTTGAGATTCTTTTTCAATAAGTCATTAGCTCTTTCTATGATCACATTTGATTGAGGGTAGTATAGTTTTCCCTTCATTGATATGTAGAGGTGGTGCTTTAGCAGGATGATCTGCTTGTGATCTCAGTCTACACTGGGGACATTCTGTAAGAACAGTTTCACAAGTTTTTCCATTTATAGGCCAGCCTTTACTCTGTGCAGCAAGGTAAAGTGCTGCTTTGCCTGTGTGGCCTGTTTTGATGTAACCATTCTCCCAATTGATACCACACAGGATCTAACATGATTTTCCTAATTTCAGTTAGCTCATCTACGTTTTGATTTTACTTTGTGGCTGGTTAATTATCCTTAGCATGAGCTTTTACCCATCCCATCATGTAAGGCATTTTCCTAGCTATATCCAGTAAAAATTGCCAGTCTTTGTTTCTCCAAACTGGGGATCTATTTACTTCCCAATTCAAGGTTTCCCATTGACAGAGCCACTGTGTGGCATCAGCCCATACAGCATAAGAGTCTATATATATAGACATTCAAAGGGTTGTGGTCAACTGCTCAATGTCCAAGTGGCGACCAGTGACGAGTGGAGTTCCTCAGGGGTTGGTACTGGGACGAGTGCTGTTCAACATCTTTGTCGGAGACATGGACAGTGGGATAGAGTGCACCCTCAGCAAGTTTGCCAACGACACCAAGCTCGGTGGCGCGGTCGACACGCTGGAGGGAAGGGATGCCATCCAGAGGGACCTGGACAGGCTTGAGAGATGAGCTCGCGCAAATTGCATGAAGTTCAATCAGGCCAAGTGCAGGGTCCTGCACCTGGGACATGGCAATCCCAGGCACAAATACAGGTTGGGCGGAGAATGGCTGGAGGGCAGCCCTCAGGAGAAGGACTTGGGGGTGTTGGTGGATGAGAAGCTCAACATGTGCCAGCAATGTGCACTGGCAGCCCAGAAAGCCAACCGCATCCTGGGCTGCATCAAGAGAAGTGTGGCCAGCAGGTCACGGGAGGTGATTCTACCCCTCTACTCTGCGCTCGTGAGACCCCACCTGGAGTACTGTGTCCAGCTGTGGAGTCCTCAACACAGGAAGGACATGGACCTGTTGGAACAGGTCCAGCGGAGGGCCACGAAGATGCTCAGAGGGATGGAGCGCCTCCCCTATGAAGACAGGCTGAGAGAGCTGGGGTTGTTCAGCCTGGAGAAGAGAAGGCTCCGGGGAGACCTCATAGCAGCCTTCCAATATCTGAAGGGAGCCTACAGGAGAGCTGGAGAGGGGCTCTTTGTCAGGAGATGTAGTGACAGGACAAGGGGTAATGGTTTTAAATTGGAAGAAGGGAGATTTAGATTGGATACCAGAAAGAAATTCTTTACTGTGAGGGTGGTGAGGCACTGGAACAGGTTGCCCAGGGAGGTTGTGGATGCCCCATCCCTGGAGGTGTTTAAGGCCAGGCTGGATGGGGCTTTGAGCAACCTGCTCTAGTGGGAGGTTGTGGGAAACTTTTTGGAAAGCAACGGACACGTTGAACTGATGAGCTTATGAACTTTGTGTAACAGAAGAGATACCAAAATACGGAACAAGCTAGTACAGTCTGAAGGTCAACATGAAGGAGGAAATCACACGCTGATACTGAAACTGCTACTCCTCAACAGATGCTGAATGTGTATTAGTAAAAGATTGACTTGGCATAAACAGTAACATAGTGTAGATACTAAGTTATAGCTGTGTTTAACCAATAATAGTTTGTGTGTATAAGTTGAGAAGCCAATGAGCACAGAACACGGAGCTAACCCACGTTGTAGTAAAGTAAAAAATGGTTTAAGTATTTTAATTAAACGGCTTCAGCATGATCATATTGGTCCGCATCTGAATCCCACCGCAGGAGGTGTCCCTGCCCATAGCAGGGGGGTTGGAACTAGATGATCTTTAAGGTCCCTTCCAACTCTAACCATTCTATGATTCTATGATATAATTTTTGCCCCATTCTATGCTGCCAAAAAACCTGCTCTTATTTCTCCTACTTGTGCACTGCCTTCACCTTCCTCTATTACTTGTTTGCTTGAGGTAATATCTAATGCAATGGCCTTATATTGCCATTTACCATTTACCTTTTTTCCTGAAGCATCCATACACCGAATGTTTTCTGTTGTTGTACCCTCAGTGAGGGGCAGTGCATCCAGAATGGGTGAAGGTTTAAAAGGTTGCTGTAATGCTAAAGGGTCTGCATTTATTGGGCATCTGCAATTTGGAAACCTTAGTGTGTCCTTCAGTTAATTGTATCTTTTCTGCAACTCCTGTTAGGCATGCATACCATTTTCTGATAGTGTTTTTTTGTGCAACTCCTTCTGGGGGAGCAGTCCCCTTTAGGATTGCTTCAAGTAAATTAAATGGTCCTCTAGCTTGCACAGGTTGTCCCTGATGTATTTTCTCAACTTGTTTAACTGCTCAGACTAAAGATAAAAGACCCTTTTCCCATTCAGAGTACCGTTATTCTGTCTCTTTAAATGCAGTTGAGCTAAACAATAAGGGTCTTTTGGGCCCATCTGGGCCAGTTTGGAACAGGTTACAGTAAACAGTGTGTTTGGCAAAACCCTATTTGGCTATAATAGGGTCACAAGGGTGTACTAGGCCCAGTGACTGGTATGTTTTTAATTCTTCGATTAGAGTTTTGGCTGCCTCTTTATATTCTAATTTCCACTCCCAGGATTTGCCTTTCTGTAGAAGTGAGTATAATGGATGGGAAATAATAGAAAATCCAGGTACATGCTTCCTCCAGTATCCTAAAGTTCCCATGAATTGTTGTAACTCCTTCCTTGATTGGGGCATTTGCAGTTCTTCAATTTTCCTTAAGGTATCTGGAGGAATCATGGCACTGCCTGCTATCCAGCAAGTACCTAAAAATTTTACTTCTTTACTTGGTCCCTGACATTTTCCAGATGGAATCTCAATTTCTGCTTTATTTAGTGTTTGCCACACTGCCGCTGCCGCTTCCCCCATTGTCTCAGGAGAAGTTCCTCCAATCAGAATATCGTCTATATATTGGTACAGTTTCACATCTTGGGGGAGTGAGACTGACTGTAAAAGTTCAGCAAGTGCAGGATGAGCAACTGTGGGTGAATGTTTATACCCCTGTGGGAGTCTGTTAAAGGTATATTGTATTCCCTCCCAAGTGAAAGCAAACTTCTCTTTATCCTCCTCTTTAAAGGGAACCATAAAGAACATATCTTTTACATCTAGAGCTGCCATCCATGCCTAGGCAGCTTGCAAAGTAGCTGTTAAGTTTGCAATGTTTGGTACAGCAGCTGTTAGCGGGGGCGGGGTGTGTGTGTGGGGCTGTATTAGCATTTTGACGCAGATAATCAACTGTTAAACGCCCCCTCCCATCTGGTTTCCTAACCAACCAGACAGGCGAGTTGTATGGGTAGTGTATTTTGGAGCTAATTTGTGATTTCTCCAAATCAGCTATGACTTCAGAAATTCTATTTCGTGCCGCAGCAGAAATCGGATATTGCGGTATGTTAGTGATCTTTGAATCAGGGAGTGCAGGGGCTGTGTGGAGTACATGCATTGTAGCCTCCCAATTTCTGCTGGGGTTGGGGTCAGTGTTTGAGATGAAGGACCATATGCTGCCGTTCAGCATGTGCCAGGTTCAGGCATTTAAAACATTGAAACCTAAAATATTTTAATGAAGATGTTTAATTGGAAAGCAAGTAGTTGACATGCACTTCTCACCAGGGAGCCATAAATTTACCTTGGCAGGTCAGCACACAACAGTCACTCTGTTCACACTGCTAATTTTAACTTTTTGCCATCTGGACCACACACCCAGCTTCTCGGCATCTTTTTGTGTTAGTATTTAAATTTGTGCTCCTGTATCTATTAAAAACTTAACCAACTGTCCTTGAGGACCAACTGGAATTATAATGTATGGGCCATCATCACTTATCCACTGATAAGCCTCCACTTCCCAGACAGGCAGACCCAATTGCCTATGGCATATCACCCATTCTGATGTGGGACTGCTGAGAGTTAAAGAACAGCAGGTGCCAATTGCTACTGCCACAGTGCATGATGACAGTAAAAATGTGCTCTACAGCGCACCCGGGGACAATGGCCCTACCTGGAGCCTCTGGCAGAAAGCACCAGGGAAGACTCGAGGTCGACCCCTAGGATTTTGGAGTCAAGGATACAAAGGCTCTGAGGCAAACTATACCTCAACCGAGGAAGAAATCTTGGCAGCATATGAAGAAGTTAGAGCTGCTTCAGAGCTAATTGGTACTGAAGTACAGCTCCTCCTGGTGCCCCGATTACCAATACTGTGCTGGATGTTCAAGGGTAAAGTTCCTTCTACTCATCATGCCACCGATGCTACCTGGAGTAAAATGGGTTGCCTTAGTCACACAGCAGGCTCGAATAGGAAACCCAAATCATCCAGGAACTGTAGAAATGATCACAAACTGGCCCGAAGGCAAAGACTGCAGAATGCCGCCAGAAGAGGTGGTGACGTGCTGAAGCCTCCCCACGGTATAATGAACTCTCAGATAATGAGAAACAATATGTTCTGTTCACTGGTGGATCTTGTCATATTGTAGGAAAACATGAAAGGTGGAAAGCTGCTGTGTGGAGTCCTACACAACAAGTTGCAGAAGCTACTGAAGGAGAAGGTGAATCGAGTCAATTTGCAGAGGTAAAAGCTATCCAGCTGGCCCTAGACATTGCTGAACGAGAAAAGTGGCCAATACCCTATCTCTATACTGACTCATGGATGGTGGCAAATGCTCTGTGGGGATGGTTCAAACAATGGAAGCAGAGCAACTGGCAGCACAAGGGTAAACCCATTTGGGCTGCTGAATTATGGCAAGATATTGCTGACTGGCTAGAGAAACTAGTTGTGAAAGTATGCGATGTAGATGCCCATGTAGCCATGAGTTGGACCACTGAGGAACATCACATAAAGGTGAACTATTTTTAACTCGGTGGGCCCATGACACTTCAGGTCATCAAGGAAGGGATGCAACATATAAATGGGCTCATGACTGAGAGGTGGATTTAACCATGGATGCTATTGTGCAGGTTATCCATGACTGTGAAACATGCTGAAATCAAACAAGCCTAACGGTTAAATCCTTTGTGGTATGGGGGACGATGGCTGAAATATAAGTATAGGGAGGCCTGGCAAATCGACTATATCACACTCCCTTAAACCCGCCCGGGTAAGCGCTACATGTTTGCAATGGTGAAAGGAAACACCAGATGGTTGGAAACCTATGCCGTACCCCATGCCACTGCCCGGAATACCATCCTGGGCCTTGAAAAGCAAGTCTTGTGGCAACATGGTACTCCAGAAAGAATTGAGTCTCACAACGGAACTCATTTTAAAAACATTCTTTCCAGTAATTGGGCAAAAGAACATGGCATTGAGTGGGTATCTTGGTCTTATCATATCTTATCATGTCTTATCATGCACCAGCTTCTGGGAAAATTAAGCGATACAATGGACTGTTAAAAACAACCCTGAAAGCACAGAATATTTTTCACAGAATCACAGAATATTTTTGGTTGGATGGGACCTTTGAGATCATCGAGTCCAACCAACAAATAAAAAAAAAAAACACCAAAAAAACCACACCAAAAACAAACAAAAAAACCCACCCAAAAATCCCAGAACACCAAACACCAAAACCAAAACAAAACAAACACCCACAACCACACACCACACCACCCACAAACAGACATAAACCAACAATCTCGGGCACTAGAGCATTCCCTGAAGTGCCACATCTACACGTTTCTTAAATACCTCCAGGAATGGTGACTCCACCACCTCCCTGGGCAGGCTGTTCCAGTGCCTGACCACTCTCTCAGGAAAGTAATTCTTCCTGATATCTAATCTAAACCTCCCCTGCCCCAACTTCAGACCATTTCCTCTGGTCCTGTCATTATTCCCTTGGGAGAAGAGGCCAACACCCACCTCTCTACAACCTCCTTTCAGGTAGTTGTAGAGGGCAATGAGGTCCCCCCTCAGCCTCCTCTTCTCCAAACTAAACATGCCCAGTTCCCTCAGCCTCTCCTCATATGACTTGTTCTCTAGACCCCTCACCAGCTTGGTGACTCTCCTCTGGACACGCTCTAGCAGCTCAATGTCCTTCCTGTAGTGAGGGGCCCAGAACTGAACACAGTACTCGAGGTAAGGCCTCACCAGGGCCCAGTACAGAGGCACGATCACTTCCCTACTCCTGCTGGCCACACTGTTCCTGATACAGGCCAGGATGCCGTTGGCCTTCTTGGCCACCTGGGCACACTGCTGGCTCATGTTAAGCCGGCTGTCCACCAACACCCTCAGGTCCTTTTCTGCTGGGCAGATCTCCAGCCACTCTTCCCCAAGCCTGTAGCGTTGCCTGGGGTTGTTGTGACTGAAATGCAGGACCTGGCACTTGGCCTTATTGAACCTCATCCCATTGGCCTTGGCCCATTGATCCAACCTGTCCAGATCCCTCTGTAGAGCCTTCCGACCCTCAAGCAGATCAACACTCCCACCTAGCTTGGTGTCATCTGCAAACTTACTGAAGATGCACTCCATCCCCTTATCCAGATCATCAATAAAGATATTAAACAAGACTCTGTATAACCTAACAAGATCTCTGTACTCCTCCTGAGTTGCTTGTCCCTTCTTCCAAAGGTGATAAACCTTCCTTTTTTCCCTAAGTCCCATCAAAAGCTCTTTGTTCATCCAGGCTGGCCATTTTCCCCTCCCATTAATTTTGCACCTCATGGGGACAGCCTGCTCCTGGGCCTTTAGGATTTCCTTCTTGAAGAGCGTCCAGCCTTCCTGGACCCCTTTGCCCCGCAGGATTATCTCCCAAGGGACCCTCCCAACCAGGGTTCTGAACAGGCTAAAGTCTGCCCTCTGGAAGTCCAAGGTGGAGGTTTTGCTAACCCCCTTCCTTACCTCACTAAGAATTGAAAACTTGACCATTTCATGATCGCTAAGACCAGGACGGCCTCCAACCACCACATCTCCCACTAGTCCCTCTCTGTTTGTGAACAGCAGGTCTAGCGAGGTGCCTCCCCTGGTAGGCTGTCCTACCAGTTGTGTCAGGAAGTTATCTTCCATACACTCGAGGAACCTCCTAGCCTGCCTGCTCTCTGCTGTGTTAGATTTCCAGCAGATATCCGGAAGGTTGAAGTCCCCAACCAGAACAAGGGCTGGCGATTGCGAGACTTCAGCCAGCCTCTTATAGAATACTTCATCAGCCTCCTCGTCCTGGTTGGGCGGTCTATAGCAGACTCCCAGCACAAAATCACCCTTGTTAGCCTTCCCCTTCATCCTTACCCACAAACACTCAACTTTATCATTGCTGGAATCTAGCTCTATACAGTCAAAACACTCCCGAGTGTACAGAGCCACACCCCCGCCTCTCCTTCCTTGCCTATCCCTCCTGAAGAGCTTATAGCCATCCATCGCAGCATTCCAGTCGTGACCGTCATCCCACCACGTTTCCATGATGGCAACTACATCATAGCTGTCCTGCTGCACCATGGCTTCCAGCTCATCCTGTTTGTTGCCCATGCTACATTCATTAGCGTAGATGCACTTGAGCTGGGCTCCCGATTTCACCCCCATCCTTGGCCCTTTACCCCCAGGCTCATTACTGGTGGGCCTGGTTTTATCCCCTTCCCCCTTCACTTCTAGTTTAAAGCTCTGTCCATGAGCCTTGCTAACTCCTGGCCTCGTACCCTTTTCCCCTTTCGGGATAGGGTTTTCCCATTGTTCGCAAGCAGAAGTTTCTAAACATCTATCCCTTTTCTCAAATGAAATGACAGAGCGAGAGTCCTCACTAACCCAGCATCCTTCAAGCCTTGGCGTGCTTCCCTTGGGTTTAATCCTGACAGGCCCAGTTAGTTCCCCATCCCCCCTCACATGTAGTTTAAAGCCCTACCAATGAGCCCTGCTAACTCCTGCCCCAAAATTCACCCACCAGCAGTAGGTGGTGGATCCTTTAAAAATTGGGACAAGCATTTAGTGCATGCTACCTGGTTAGTTAACAGCAGGGGATCCATCAACCGAGCTGGTCCTGCTCAATCAGACCTTTTACATATTGTAGAAGGGGATAAAGCCTTTGGGGTTGTTCAACCTGGAGAAGAGAAGGCTCTGGGAAGACCTTATTACGGCCTTTCAGTACTTAAAGGGGGCCTACAGGAAAGATGGGGACAAACTTTTTAGCAGGGCCTGTTGCAATAGGACAAGGGGTAATGGCTTTAAACTAAAAGAAGGAAGATTTAGACTAGATATAAGGAAGAAATTCTTTGCTGTGATGGTGGTGAAACACTGGAACAAGTTGCTCAGAGAAGTGGTAGATGCCCCATCCCTGGAAACATTCAAGGTCAGGTTGGACGGGGGTCTGAGCAACCTGATCTATTTGAAGATGTCCATGCTTATTGCACAGGGGCTGGACTAGATGACCTTTAAAGGTCCCTTCCAACCCAAACTGCTCTGTGATTCTACGATATTTATGTAGGGGAAAATGTTCCTGTGAACACTAACTGTAGCCAGAAGACAGGAATGAGAATATGTGAGAGCAACAACTCTGCAGACACCAAGGTTAATGAAGAAGGATGCGGAGGAGGTTCTCCAGGCACCGGAGCAGAGTTTCCCCTGGAGCCCACGGTGAAGACCATGGTGAGGCAGGCTGCCCTCCTGCAGTCCATGGAGCTTAACAGTGGAGCAGATATCCACTTGCAGCCCATGGAGGGCCCCATGCTGGAGCAAGTGGATGTGCCCTGACAGAGGCTGTAACCCTGTGGGAAGCCAGCCCTGAAGTAATCTGTTCCTGAAGGACTGCACCCTGTGGAAAGGACCCACGCTGGAGCAATTCATGAAGAACTGCAGCTTTTGGGAAGGACCTACATTAGATGTCTGTCAAGAACTTTCTATTGTGGGAGGGACCCAATGATGGAGCAGGGGAAGAGTGTGAGTAGTTCTCCCTCTGAGGATGAAAGGAACAGCAGAGACATAGTGTGATTTACTGACTGTAAGCCCCATTCCCTGTATCCCTGTGATGCTCAGATGGGAGGATGTAGAGAATTCGGGAGTGAAGTTTAGCCAGGGAAAAAGGGAGGGGTGGGGGGGAATGTGGTTTAAGATTTAGTTTTTGTTGAGGGATATTAGTTGTTTAGCATAAATAAGCACATTTTAATTAGAATAAATTACTTAGGATTATAATATGGTGTTTGTGCTGATTGTTTAGCTTTACTTCGCATGAGTACCTAGATTTGCTAAAGGCTTTAGGCTGCAATAGAATTATTTTTCTTAGTAATTTTCCTAGCAGCTGGTACAGTGCTATGTTTAGTCTTTTAGTATGGAAAAGTGTTTTGATATCACACTGATGTTTTGGTAGTGTTTCTCCCAAGCCTGGGACTCTTCAGTTCTCCATGTTCTGCCAGCAAGTGCAGGTGCACAAGGAGTGTAAACCAGAAGATACGGAGGCTCCAACCCTCAGCTGAAACTGCAAATCAACAAGATAAGAGCCTGCCTGGACACAGAAAAAGAATCCAATTAGATGTTAGAAGAACCCCAGACAAAAAAAATCACCATTGGACTAAAAGACGCATGGACAGCATGTGAGGGGTGGGTGTATATATCACAAGGGTATAATTCATAGAATCATAGAATAGTTTGGGTTGGAAGGGACCTTAAAGATCATTGAGTTCCAACCCCCCTGCCATGGGCAGGGATACCTCCCACTAGACCAGGTTGCTCAAAGCCCCATCCAGCCTGGCCCCTCTTTCAGTTTAAAACCATTACCCCTTCTCCTGTCACTACACTTCTTAGAATCATAGAATCATCTGGGCCGGAAGGGACCTTCAAAGGTGTCCTGGGTTGAGAGACACAGGACTAACTTTTCTTCTAATGCTGGG
>JARKVS010013469.1:7737-39494 GCA_030770645.1 Numenius phaeopus
AAAGGTGGACTGTTACTGCTTGAACTGCTGAAGATTACTGTCCGTGTTGTTTGTCCGTCTCAACAACAACGACAGTGCTCCATCACCCTCATAGTAAAAAAGTGTTTCCTGCCTCCCAGCCATGACCATGGGGCTTGGGGCTGGAGGAGTTGGGCTTCTCTACAAGAGAAGTGTCAGAGAAAAGCTCAGACGGCTGTGACTGGAGGATTACAGGGGCCATTTGGGTGCGAAGGCGCCGATAGGAGGACCCAACAGGGACAGGGCTGTCAGCATGGCCTCTGTCCATGGCATCTGGCTTCACAGGTCTTCAGGACAGGTGGCCCAGCAGATGCTCAGGGGGATTGGACAGCCGTGCCCTGGTGCTTGGAAGGGAGAGGCTGGGAGACTGGAAAGCATTCCCTGCAGTGGTTTGTGCTTTGGGTTTGAAAGAAACATGCCCTGAAAAGCTTCTTGATCTTTATTCGATGTTTATGAAGCAAATAATCCAAGCTTGCAGTGCCAGCAGGTTGTAGTGAAGGACAGGTCCATCTGCAGGGCTGGCTGGGTGCTCCCCTGCAGCCTGCTGGGAGGAGGCATTGGAGAGCCCTGGAGCTATGTCACCCCACATCCCCTCAGTCCCCCTTCGCCCAGCTGCAGGCTAGTTGTTGGTGGGCCTTCGGCACAGGTTGTAGTGCCACTGCGGGAATCTGCTGTGCATCCTCTCCCTGGTCATGGTCCTCTGATGGTGAGTGGACAAGCTGACTCATATACTCCTGGTAGTCGTCATCCGTCCTCACCGTGTGCAGGACACAGTTGAAAGGCTGCCTGCTGAGCAGGCATGCAGCTCTCATGGCAGCCCACTGCTGGATGCAGCCAAAGCAGAAGTGGTGGCAGTAGGCATTGATGTAGGCTGTGTCGTCAATGTTGCCCAGGCAGTTGGGGCACGGGCTGTCCGCTGCTGCCTCCCACCACCCTGCCTGCTGCAGCTGGCTCGTGCTGGCCGTCGCGGCAGAGACACTCTGCTTCAGAGCCTCCTCAGCACCTGACACCATGTCCTACCAAGAGAGATGTTCAAAGCGCCTGAGCTTTTCTGGTGCCAGGAACAGAAAAGCAAAGCAAGCCCCAGAAAGCAGTGGGAGAGGGGAAGTAAGGGCCTCCTGAAGGGTCTCCTTGTAGGTTGAAAAGTGGCAGCAGAAGCAGCCCTATGGTCCAGCCAGCCCCAAAGGCTGCTCTCCACACCTACCTGCCTGCCCCCCTCGCCTCTCCCCAGGGATGCTGAACCCCAGTCCAAGACCTCCCACACTCCATGCTTCCCCCAGACAACCAGCATGACTCAAGCTAACACAGGGAGGAAGCAATCAAGGAAGGCAGAGGAACTGGCTGGGAGTCTTCAGTGATGCCCACAGCCCAGGGACAGCCGCTGTGCAGGACCCATAGCACCCTTGCTTGCCAAGTCTCTGCACAAAGACAGCACTCCAAGTGGAGGGCCACAGTCCTGATGGAGCTTGCACACTGTGCATATGCACTCATAGGAGCCCTGGACCAAATGTGCTGAGACGGAGCATGTGGCTGTTGAAGAGCAGTGAGGTTGGGGCTGTCACAGGTGCCCCCCAGTGACATCACAGAGGTCTCTGGGGCTGCCCCCCAACCGCCACTCAGTGAGGATGGCAAATGCCCCAAAGGGGGAAAGCCTGCTTCACAAGACATTGAATATATTCTCCTGACCTTGTCAACCTCAGGCTCATCAGGTCCCATGGTGTTTTGCCAATTGACAGGGTCAACAGAAAGGACACAGACACCAAGTTAAAAAATAAGCTTATTTTACTTTAAAGCAGCAGAAAGAATAAGCAAGGTAATGCACCTGATCATTACTACATAAAGTTAACTATAGTAATTAAGAAAGATACATCACCGATTGCCCTGATGCTTTACCATCATCCAGATCTGTGCTTCAGATGGGAAGCCCCATCACAGTGAAGGATCAGAGAACCACTCCCAGCAATTGGGAAGTCTTACACAGTGCATCCACTCATAGGTGAGGCCTCCATCTTTGCTGTGAGAGGGTCCTGCTTTTATACAGTTTAACAAACAAATCTATATGACAAAGTGCATGGAAACATCT
This sequence comes from Numenius phaeopus, assembly GCA_030770645.1. NCBI lineage: Eukaryota > Metazoa > Chordata > Aves > Charadriiformes > Scolopacidae > Numenius > Numenius phaeopus. The sequence goes on from JARKVS010013469.1 coordinate 9,839, forward strand.
GGTGGATTGGCTTGCCTCGCTTGGGCGCGTTCCGGATCTGGCCAGGATCCTGGGCATGTCCAAGGAGTTCCTGTTTCCCTATTTAATTTCTGGCTTAAGTTTAAAGGTTTCTATTCCTGTCTTTTACAGTTTCCAGGGGTTATTCCCATGGTCATATTTCATGCTGATATGATGCTGGTTGGGAGGTTCACTCAGAAGTCAATTTCTAGGTTCATTCAGAAGTCAACTTTAGTTCAAGGCCTATGGTTTAGGCCTTTTTATGTCACATGGTGAGGGGCTGGTGACCCTGGGCACAAGGGCCTAGCAATGGAGAGCCCAATAATGCAAACAGGGAATCCTTGTGACCTCCTTGAAGCAAGCAGAGCATCCTGACTCAGCTCCTCCAAGAGCTGTTGGAGGAGAAAGATTTACCCCTTGTCTGCGATGGGAAAGCCCCAGAAGTTTGGAAGGGACCTCTGGAGGTCATCTCATCTAACCCCCCTGTTCAAGCAGGGCCACATACACCAGGTTGCCCAGGACCATGTCCAGACAGCTTTTGAAGATCTCCACAGATGGAGACTCCACCAGCTCTGGGCAACCTGTGCCAGTGCTCCATTACTCTCACAGTAAAAGGGTTTCCTGATGTTCAGGAGGAATCTCCTGTGTTTCCATTTGTGCTCATTGCCTCTTGTCACTGGGCACCACTGGAAAGAGCCTGTCTCTGTCTTTACACTCTCCCTCCAGATATTTGTACACTGTGATGAGAATCTGCCTAAGCTTTGTCTTCTCCAGGCTGAGCGGCCCCAGCTCTCTCAGCCTTTCCACCTATGGGAGGTGCTCCAGTTCCTTCATCACCTTCAAGGCCCTTTGCTGGACTCTCTCTAGTATGGCCATGTCACTCTTGTACTGGACAGCCCAGAACTGGACACAGGACACAGGTGTGGCCTCAGCAGTGCTGAGGAGAGGGCAAGGATCACCTCCCTTGACTTGCTGGCAACACTCCTAATGCAGCCCAGGAGACTGTTGGCCTTCTTGACCACAAGGGCACATTGTTGGCTCATCTTTCATTTGGTGTCCACCAGGACCCCCAGGTCCTTCTCTTCAAAGCTGCTTTCCAGTCAGTCAGCCCCCAGCACATACCAGCGCATGAGCTTGTTCATCCCCAGGTGCAGGACTTTGCAATTCCCCTTGTTGAACTTGATGATGTTCCTTTCAATCTGTTCCTCCAGCCTGTTGAGGTCCCCCTGGATGGCAGCATGGCCTTTGGCATATCGGCCACTCCTCTCAGTTTTGTGTCATCAGCAAACTTGCTGAGGGTACACTCTGCCCCATCATCCAACTCGTTAATGGTGTCCCAGTTTGAAGTAAAACTGAACCAATTTTCTGTTCTGTAATTTTACATCCTAGCTAGGCCTCTTCTAACACTCTGAAATTAACGCTATATTGTGGAGAAAACTGCTCGTTCTCAGAATGATAAGACCAATGTTTGTGCTACATGCCAAGGAATGGTATGCAGAGAGGCTCTTGCTTATACTTATTGCTATAACAACCAAGGTCAGCCAATTTTGTTATTTGCCCCATTAGAGGGTCGGAAACAGAAAAACGTAGAGGGGTCACATCTGTAGGGAGGAGCGGACAGGACAGGTGACCCAAACCTGGCCAACAGGGGTATTCCATCCCATCTGCCCCATGCTCAGTATAAAAGCTGAGGGATCAAAGGGTCAACTCTCTTTCTTCGATGGCTGACGTCCGAAGAAGACTCTGTTCATCTGCCTTTGATCCTGATCCGTGTGTTCCTGACTCCAGAGCTGGAATCCAGTTCCCATTCGTCACTGAGTCCAGTCTGGGACTTCCCCAATGCCTGCTGGTGACATGACTGTCATCCTGGGAGCTTGATATGGTTTTGTATATATTTTATCTATTTCATTATTTTCTTCTTTTTTTTTTTTTTTTAATTTTAATATTAATTCTTCATTAAAGTAGTTTAGTTCATTCTAAACTTCTAAATCTCCTTATCTCTTTCTCTCCTCTCTTTTGAGGGGGGGGAGAGGGGGGGAAGGGCCATCTGTTGTTCTGGTTTTGGTAAATTCGGCCAAAACCATGACAAATGGAGATGTTGAACAATATTGGACCCAGTATTGACCCCTGGGGTACACCGCTAGTTACCAGCCTCCAACTAGATTTCATACCTTTGATCACCATGCTGAACCACCCGCTCAAGCTCTCAACAGAAGTCTCCTAACCCCTTTAAAATAAAGGTATTTTAAGCTACTGCAGTAAAATTAGCACTTTGTAATGGAACCTTTGCTTGTAATCACACCTCAGTGGGATGTTTGAGCTTCACTATGACATGCTGGTGAGGTAGATCCCCAAGATTTTGTGTCTAATGCCCATATAGTTACTGCTTAGCAATCAAGAACTTCTTCAGGAGAAAGCAAATCCTTTGCAGCTTGGGAGTTGGTTGTCGTGACTGCCACCTAAGACAGAGGAGGAGAGATGAAACTATGAAGTGAGTGGCTCTCAGCACATTCTTGTCCAAGAAGATACAGATGGCTTTATTCCTCACACCATGATCTGTGCCACTATCTGAATAAAGTGCAGCTCAGAGACAGCCACTGAGTTCCCTGGTGCTCTGGGGACATGAGAAAGGCTCACTTCTTTCCTCAGTAAGGATATTGCTTACAGGCCTGCAACAGGAGTCCTGCTGTCAGAACTCAGGCTGTTCTGAAAATCCATCCTTCATACAATCAGGCCAGAGATCTTTTCTACGCTTCAACAAGGTTTATTCAGTTCCTCAGTCCAGCCTTGAGAAACACTGGCTATACACCTAGTAGGGACCTGGGGCCAGTTGAGGCTCAGTACTTACTTGGTGTGGTGGGGATCTGTCCCCTCATCTGTAAAATTACCACAGGAGGTCTGCCCTGTAAGGTGCAGCATCTACTGATCTTCTTCCAGAGCTCTAGAATTGTCCTTGCAGAGAGACAGATGAAGGAAAGGAGCAATATCTGATCCAGACTGGGAGCAACCGTTATTTTCCAGTGAGTAATGGGCATGTCCACAGATGTCTGGCACAGTCCATTCAGAGATCCTCCAGCTGCAGGATCAGTGGCAGAGATGCTTGTCCTGTGTTATCAGTACTGCCTGAAGTTGGACTCAAGTTGATACTTTGCACCTCTTCTGGAAGAGAAAGAATATATACGCTTTCTCTTTCCCTCTTATTACAACTTTCTGCATCCTTCCCTGCCAAGAAAACAAGACACTGTATATGGAGAGGAGACAAAAGGAAAAAAAATGTGCTTCTCAGCTGCGTTTCAAATGTTGTCTATGTTAAAAACTGACCTTAATCTCTGATAGCATCCTAGCTAATTTATCTCACACTTCTCAGGTTTTTTGTCATTTTTTAATGGGTCCATTCTGATGTGTGATTTACATCGCTCTGCCACTTCTTAGGGTCCTTTCTGAAAATATTAAGAAGTTGCCTTGTAGTTCCTTCTATAAATATTAAGGCAGTCTTAACCAGCATCTTATATGGTCTCTGTGCCAACATTTCGGAGCTATATTTAGGCCCACAGTCTTGGTCTTGAAGACTGGTGTTCAAAATTCATCGCTTTGCTCTGGGAGGTTCTCTTGTCCAATTCTGTAACCTCTGATAAGCAATCTGGTACTTGATGCTCCCTGTGGCTCCAGATTTTTTTCCTTGTATGAAATGTAAATGTTCCTTGCGATGATATAAGCAGTGACTTTTCTTACAAGTGACATGCAGAAAGATCAATTTCCTTCCAGTTTGCAGATACTTTTTTAGATTACTGTGTCTCTGCTCAGTCTTTCCTTTGCTTAAATCCAATTTTTATTCTATTTTCTCGAAGTTATATTTTCCACACCTCTGAACAGAGACTTTTTCTTCTCTGGATGCTCTCCAACTGATCTGCTCTTTTTTTTTCTTTTTTTTTTCCTGACATCTACTGCTTAATACAAGAAATGGAGACCATCTAGTACTGAGTCAGGAAGAGGTTTTTTCCTTAGGTTTTGCTTATGTTTATGTATTCCCATAAAATGTTTGCCTTTTGTGTGGTAGCACAATGCTGTTCAGCTTATGATCCAGTAAAACCTACAGAGCCATTCCTGAAATACTGCTGCAAAACAAATTGCTCCCACCCTATGCATGCGTAACTGTTTATTCTTGCCTAAGTTCAGAGTATTTGTACATGTTCTTAGGATTTTCACCCTCTGCCTATTATTAGGGTCACTTTGGGCTCTGATTCTGTCTGCCAATAGCCTTGTGTCACTGTGACTTAGTGTCATCAGGCTCTTGCATAAGCTCCTATTCCAGCATCCAAGCCATTGAAGTTGTTCTGGAATAGCGGTGGACTCGCAACTCTCCTGGCCTCTACTTCCTATTTGTCGTGGTTTGAGCTCGGTTGGCCAATGACAAGACGACAGATGCTCTCCCCCACCTCTCGCTCCAAGGAGAGGAAGAAGAGAGCCGAAGAGATTTATGAGTTTAGAAGGAACTAAACTACTCCAATGAAATATTAATAATAAAATAAAAAGGAAATAATGAAATAGATACTATATACATATATATAACACCATATCAAGTTCCCAGGAAGATGACACTGGCAGGCACTGGGGAAGTTCCAGACTGGACTCAGTGATGAATGGGAACTGGATTCTGGAATACACTGATCAAGATCAAAGGCAGATGAATGGCCAGGGTCCTCCTCAAGCATCAGTCATTGAAGAACAGAGAGCCATTGGAGAAGAGAACCTGACCGTTGATCCCTCAGCTTTTATAGTAAGCATGACAGATGGGATGGAATACCCTATCAGTCAGTTTGGGTCACCTTACCTGTCCACTCCACCCCACAGGTGCAATCCCTTCACAGGATAAACAACCAAGTGAGCTGACCCTGGTTGTCACAGCAACAAGTATAAGCAAGAGCTTCTCTCACTGAGCAGAAAGTTGGCTCTGCTCCACCCCAAACCAGGACATTCCACCCCTTATTCCCTACCATTTGCATCGTGCTCAGATCACTAATACTTCTTACCCATCAAATATATACATATATAGATATACATATATATACACAGATCAGTCATTTATGATTTATCTTTGTACACAAAAATTCTTTAAGTCCATTTAGTTCATAATTGCAGAATTTCATCTATTAGAGCAGACTCAGGATTGAGCATTCACACCGAGGGTTAAATTTCCTTGAGATATAAATTGAATTTCTCCATTCTCCAGCATCACCCACCAAGTACATCCAGGTCCTTGAGCAAAAACAGTCCCACCAATGGATTCGCCTTTGCCTGAGGCAGGGAAAACCCAAACAGTTTTCCCCAACATATTCCTTTCATGCACCACAGGGACTTTATCCCCTTCTACAGTATGTAAAAGGTCTGATTGAGCAGGACCAGCTCAATTGATAGAGCCCCTGGTGTTAACTAACCAGGTAGCCTGTGCTAAATGCTTGTCTCAATAGTTAAAGGACCCACTACCCATTGCCTTCAGGGTAGGTTTTAACAGTCCATTGTATCACTCAATTTTCCCTGAAGCTGGTACATGATAGGGGATATGATCACAGAATCACAGAATCTTCATGGTTGGAAAGGACCTCTGAGATCACCGAGTCCAACCATACACACACAAAAGACCACACACACCCCCCACAATCTCAGCCACTAGAGCATGCCCTGAAGTGCACATCTACATGCTTCTTAAATACCTCCAGGGATGGCGACTCCACCACCTCCCTGGGCAGGCCGTTCCAGTGCCTGACCACTCTCTCAGTAAAGTAATTCTTCCTAATATCTAATCTAAACCTCCCCTGCCCCAACTTCAGACCATTTCCTCTGGTCCTGCCATTATTCACTTGGGAGAAGAAGCCAACACCCACCTCTCTACAACCTCCTTTCAGGGAGTTGTAGAGGGCAATGAGGTCTCCCCTCAGCCTCCTCTTCTCCAAACTAAACATGCCCAGTTCCCTCAGCCTCTCCTCATATGACTTGTTCTCTAGACCCCTCACCAGCTTGGTAGGTCTCCTCTGGACATGCTCCAGCACTTCAATGTCCTTCCTGTGGTGAGGGGCCCAGAACTGAACACAGTACTCGAGGTGAGGCCTCACCAGTGCCGAGTAGAGAGGCACGATGACTTCCCTGCTCCTTCTGGCCACGCTATTCCTGATACAAGCCAGGATGCTGTTGGCCTTCTTGTCCACCTGGGCACACTGCTGGCTCATGTTAAGCCGGCTGTCCACCAACACCCCCAGGTCCTTTTCTGCTGGGCAGCTTTCCAGCCACTCTTCCCCGAGATATACCCACTCAGTGCCATGTTCTTTTGCCCAATTACTTAGAAGACTGTTTTTGAAATGAGTCTCATTGTCTGACTCAATTTTTTCTGGAGCACCATGTCGCCACAAGACTTGCCTTTCAAGGCCCAGAATGGTATTTTGGGCAGTAGCACGGGGCATGGCATAGGCTTCCAACCATCTGGTGCTTCCTTCCACCATTGTAAGCACTTAATGCTTACCCTGACGGTTTGAGGGAGTGTGATGTAGTCAATTCGAAAAGCCTCCCCATACTTATTTTAACCATCATCTCCCATACTTATTTTAACTATCGTCCCCCGTACCACAAAGGTTTTAACCTTTTAGCTTGCTTGCTTTTGGTACATATTTCACAATCATGGATAATCTGCGCAATAGCATTCACCCTTTGGTCACGGGCCCATTTATATGTTGCCTCTCTTCCCTGGTGACCTGAAGTGTCATGGGCCCACCGAGCAACAAATAGTTCACCTTTATGTTCCCAGTCCAAATCTGTCTGGAAAATCCTAGCAGCCTGGTCCACTTGCTAACTGTTTCTATGTTCCTCAGTGGCCAGGCTCCTGGGTACATGGGCATCTACATGGTGCACCTATACGACTAGTTTCCCTAGCTGGTCAGCAATATCTTGCCATAATTCAGCAGCCCAAATGGGTTTATCTTTGCGCTGCCAGTTGCTCTGCTTCCAGTGTTTTAACCACCCCTGAAGAGCATTTGCCACCATCCATGAGTCAGTATAGAGTACTGCCATTTTACTCATTCAGCAATGTCTAAGGCCAGCTGGATGGCTTTTACCTCTGCAAATTGACTCAATTCACCTTCTCCCTCAGTCACTTCTGCAATTTGTCATGTGGGATTCCATACAGCAGCTTTCCACCCTTGATGTTTTCCTACAATACAAGACCCATCTGTGAACAGAGCATGCTGTTTCTCATTATCTGAGAGTTCATTATATGGTGGGGTTTCCTCAGCATGAGTCACCACACACTGTGGCATTCACACTCTGATCTTTGCCTTCAGGCCAGTTTGTGATTACTTCTATGATTCCTGGACAATTGGGGTTTCCTATTCAAGCTCGCTGTGTGATTAAGGCAACCCACTTATTCCAGGTAACATCGGTGGCATGATGCGTAGAAGGAACTTTACCCTTGAACATCCATCCCAGTGTTGGTAATTCTGGCGCCAGGAGGAGCTGTACTTCAGTACCAATTACCTCTGAAGCGGCTCTAACTCCTTCATATGCTGCCAAGATCTCTTTTTCAGTTGGGGTATAGTTGGCCCTGGAGCCTTTGTATCCTCAGCTCCAGAATCTTAAGGTTTGACCTCGAGTCTCCCCTGGTGCTTTCTGCCATAGTCTCCAGGTAGGGCCATTGTCCCCAGCTGCAGTGTAGAGTCCATTTTTGATGTCCCGTCCTGTTCGGACTGGTCCAAGGGCTACTGCATGCACAATCTCTTGTGAGATTAGCCATGAGCAGGTAGAAAGCTTATGGGTAGGAATTAGGGATCGGGACAACAAAGGGAACCTTGTGGTAGGAGTCTACTACAGGCCGCCTGACCAGGCAGAGCCTGTCGATGATGCCTTCTTACTCCAGCTGGAAGAGGCATCACGATCACAGGCTCTCATCCTGCTGGGTGACTTTAAACACTCTGACATCTGTTGGAAAAGCAACACGGCTGGCTGCAGGCACTCCAGGAAGCTTCTAGAGTGCCTAGACGACAACTTCTTGAGACAAGAAATCACCAGCCCTACTTGAGGAGATGCATTGTTGGACCTGTTGGTCACAAATGCAAGTGAGGCCATCAGGGATATCAAAGTTGAAGGCAGTCTGGGCTGCAGTGATCATGCTCTAGTGCAGTTCACTCTCTTAAGAAGTTTGGAGCCCAAGAGGAACACCGTCAGGACGCTAAATTTTAAGAAAGCGAACTTCCAACTCTTCAAGGAGTTAGTAAATAGGACCCCATGGGAAACTGCCCTTAGGGACAAGGGAGCAGAACAAAGCTGGCAGATCTTTAAGGATGCTCTCCATAGAGCACAAAAGATCTCAATCCCAACATGTAGGAAATTGGGTAAGGAAGGCAAGAAACCACCATGGTTGAGCCGGGACCTGCTGGTCAAACTAAGGGGCAAGATGGGGCTACACAGGAAATGGAAGAAGGGACAGGCAACCTGGGAAGAGTATAGGGATGTTGCCCGGCTGTGTAGGGACGAGGTCAGGGAGGCCAAGGCACAGCTAGAATTGAACTTGGCAAGGGACGTAAAGAAAAACAAGAAAGGCTTCTACAGGTACATTAACCAGAAAAGGAAGGTTAAAGAAAATGTACCCCCCTAATGATCAGCAGTGGGGAACTTGTATCAATGGAGGAGGAGAAGGCGGAAGTTCTCAATAATTTTTTTGCCTCAGTCTTCACTGGCAACCCCTCTCCTCCTAGCTCTTATGTTGATGGCCCACAAGTTGAGGACCCAGGTGACAAAGTCCATCCCACTATAACTGAAGACATGGTACGTGATCACCTAAGGAATCTAAAGATATACAAGTCCATGGGACCTGATGAAATACATCCCAGAGTCCTGAAGGAACTGGCTGATGAAGTTGCAAAGCCACTTTCCATGATATTCGAAAAGTCGTGGCAGTCAGGTGAAGTCCCTGCGGACTGGAAGAAAGGAAACATCACACCCATTTTTAAAAAGAGTAGAAAGGAGGACCCTGGGAACTACCGACCTGTCAGCCTCACCTCTGTGCCTGGGAAGATCATGGAGCAGATCCTTCTGGACGCCATGCTTGGGCACATGGAGGACAGGGGGATGATTCAGGACAGCCAACATGGCTTTACTAGGGGCAGGTCCTGCCTGACTAACCTAGTGGCCTTCTATGATGAAGTGACTAGGTCAGTAGATAAGGGACGACCTATGGATGTGATCTATCTGGACTTCTGTAAGGCCTTTGACACGGTTCCTCACAACATCCTGCTTGCCAAACTGGAGGGATACGGATTTGATGGGTGGACGGTTCAGTGGATAAGGAATTGGCTGGATGGTCGCATCCAGAGGGTAGTACTCAATGGCTTGAAGTCCAGATGGAGAGCAATGACAAGTGGTGTCCCTCAGGGGTCTGTGCTGGGACCAGTACTGTTTAACATCTTTATCAACGATATAGACAGAGGGATGGAGTCCACCATCAGCAAGTTTGCAGATGACACCAAGCTGTGTGGTCTTGTTGATACACCAGAGGGACGGGATGTCATTCAGAGGGACCTGGACAGGCTGGAGAGGTGGGCCCAGATGAACCTCATGAGGTTCAACAAGAGCAAGTGCAGGGTTCTGCACCTGGGCCGAAACAATCCTCGGTATAAATACAGACTGGGGGATGAGGTATTAGAAAGTAGCCCTGAGGAAAGGGACTTGGGGGTGCTGATGGATGAAAAGCTGGACATGAGCAGGCAATGTGCACTTGCAGCCCAGAAGGCCAATCGCATCCTGGGCTGCATCAAGAGATGTGTTGCCAGCAGATCCAGAGAGGTGATTCTGACACTTTGCTCTGGTGAGACCTCACCTGGAGTACTGTGTGCAGGTCTGGAGCCCTCAATATAAGAAGGACATGGACCTGATAGAGAGGGTCCAGAGGAGGGCCACGAAAATGATCAGGGGGTTGGAGCACCTCTGCTACGAGGACAGGCTGAGGGAGCTGGGGTTGTTCAGCCTGGAGAAGAGGAGGCTCCGGGGAGACCTCATAGCAGCCTTCCAGTAACTGAGGGGGGCCTACAGGAAGGCTGGAGACAGTCTGTTTACAAAGGCTGGCAATGACAGAACAAGGGCTAATGGCTTTAAACTGGAAAAAAGCAGATTTAGATTAGACATTAGGAATAAGTTCTTTACCATGAGAGTGGTGGAGCACTGGAATAGGTTGCCAAGGGAGGTGGTTGAGGCCCCTTCCCTGGAGACATTCAAGGTAAGGCTCGACAAGGCCCTGGGCAACCTGGTCTAGTTGGGGGTGTCCCCGCTGACTGCGGGGGGGGGGTCGGACTAGATGATCTTTGAAGGTCCCTTCCGGCCCAGATGATTCTATGATTCTATGTTATTTTGTTAATCACATCCATGGGGATCTGGCAATGACCATCTTGCCATTTAATTCCCAAGAACTGGATCTCTCATGCAGATCCCTTGACCTTATCTCTTTTTATAGCAAAACCCGCTTTCAGAAGAATCTTGATAATTTTCTTACTTTTCTTGAAAACTTCTGCTGTATTACCCCACACGATGTCATCATCAGTGTATTGCAGGTGTTCTGGAGCTCCACCCTTCTCCAGTGCAGTCTGGATCAGTCCATGGCAAATAGTAGGGCTGTGTTTCCACCCCTGGGGCAGTCGATTCCAGGTATACTGGACACCCTTCCAAGTGAAAGCAAACTGTGGCCTGCACTCTGCTGCTAAAGGAATAGAGAAAATGGCATTAGCAATGTCCATTGTAGCATACCACTTGGCTGCCTTTGTCTCCAGTTCATATTGCAGTTCTAGAATGTCCAGCATGGCAGCACTCAGTGGTGGTGTAACTTCATTCAGGCCACGATAGTCTACTGTTAAACTCCTGTCTTCGTCATATTTTCGCACTGGCCATATAGGGCTGTTAAAGGGTGAGTGAGTCTTGCTGATCACTCCTTGGGTCTCTAGCCAACGAATCAGGTTCTGGATGGGAATCAGAGAGTCTCGATTAGTGAAATACTGTCATTGATGCACCATCAAAGTAGCAATTGGCACCTGCTGTTCTTTAACCCTCAGCAGTTCACACCACAGGAGGGTCATCTGAAAGACTGTGTGAGGTAGACAGCTGTGTCATGTCCTCAGTCTCTACAGCTGCTATACCAAAAGCCCACTGATACCCTTTCGGATCTTCGAAAAAACCCCTCCTGAAGTAGTCTATGCCAAGGACCCATGGAGCATCTGGGCCAGTCACAATGGGGTGCTTCTCCCATTTATTCCCATTCAGGCTCACTTCAGACTCCAGTACAGTCAGGTCTTGAGACCCACCTGTCACTCCTGCAATAGTGACAGATTCTGTCCCTTTATGATTCGATGGCATTAGGGTACACTGTGCACCAGTGTCCACCAGGGCTTTATACTTTTGTGGCTTTAGTGTGCCAGGCCATCGAATCCACACAGTCCAATAAACTCAGTTGTCCCTCTCCTCCTTCTGGCTCGAGGTAGGGCACCTCTAATGTTGAGGACAGCATCTACAATTAGTAGATAAGTTCCTATCTGGACTGAAGAACCACTTACCATGGACTGGGGCAGTTACCCTCCTGCAAGAATTCTTTCTTCTGTCTGCTTTACCTTGCAACTCCAGCACTCATGCTTGTAGGACCGGGGTAGGTTTTTATCCCACTTACTTATGTCCTACTCTGTAGTTGCAGAGGCTAAGCCACAGGAAATCTCTGAGCGGGACTCGTTTCTCTTGAATCCATTTCATAGAAAGGCATTGGTTTTTTTAATAACTGAGACATCCTTTCAAGGTAAGCGTGGGATTCTTTCTCTATCCTGGACAGTTTTTCAAACACACTATCATTTTTCTTAGCCATTTCCTCTTTTTGCTCAGCACTACTGTCTTGGTGATTTCCTCTATTTTCTCAGTCATTTTTTCCATGGCTGCTACAGTGAGGGGACGAGAGAGACTGTCTTCTACCTTCTAAATCTAGGGAATCAGCCCCATTGTTCCAGCATCAGAGTAACCAGTAGATAACTGTCTCCCCTTCTTAATGACTGAAGTCCTTCCTCATATTTCACAAATCCTTCATATAGAAGGATTTAATGATTATCTCTACATCTGTGTCCTCCTCCTGCATGGATGCTGCCCAAGAAGGACCCTCTCCTCGATGTGCTTTCAAAGGACCCTTCTCTTTATCTGCTTTTGAAGTACTCTTTCCTTCATCTTCATTAGTACAACTCTCTCCCATGCTGTCTACTTCTGCTGGTCTTTGTCATAAGGGGCAGGGGATCAGGTCGATCATTTTTCTGCTTCCTGGTCACTGGGGCAACTTGTACCAGTTCTGTTGGAGTTTGTGTAGCAGTAGTTCTTGTTGTCAAGGCTGGAGCAAATGGCGCCAGTGCAGGCTGCAGAGTAACTTTTATCGCAGGCTGCTGAGTGACTGGTGCCAGGATGGGTCGGACTGTCCCCTGCACTGATAGGGAGAGGTGGCTGGCATGGCTGATGCTGCTGGGGCCCATGCTGTGGCTTCCCCCAGTATGGGCAGTGGCAGAAGTGTGGTCTGTGCCAGTGGGGGGTAGCTTGGGGAGTGGTTTGTGTCTGAGCCAGCTGCGAATCAGCCTGTGGGATATGAGCAGCAGCAGCACATGTCACACAATACACACTCCTGCACCGATTTGTAATACAAAACCACCCCTGCAAGACATTCAGGAGGACCAGCAACAAAATCACAATCTTTTGAAAGTAACATTTATTTTCTAAACACCCCAAAAGTTTTCCAACCCCTAGCTCTTTGACACAAGCATTAAAGGGTGAGATAAACCTTTCCCAGGTGAAACCAAAAGTGTAATTGGCAATGGAATCCATCACATGATGCCCAACATATGCAGGTACAGCCATTATCCAAATTATCATATTTTAAATATGAATGCCAATCCATACAAAAATGGCACATTTAAAACACCGCATACATAAAGAGCAAGTAAAGTATGCAACATATAAAGCAACTTCAGCAGCATTGTATCTATTAACTTCAAACAAAGCTCTCTGAAGGCATGATATAACATTTCACTTAGGAATAACATTTCTTGAGCAAGCTCCAAGCTCATGCCCCACGTTGGGCACAAATAAAACTATCATGGTTTTGGCCAAGTTGGCCAAATCTATGATTCTATGATTCTATGATTTTGAAAGTGCAAATATACTTTTTTTTTTAACCCACTTTCTGTCATCCTTCTTAAGCAACAGACAATCAAAATGTCTTGCAGATGGGAGCTATTTCCCATGGCCTTTGGTTATAATAGGCTGTCAATTATTATTATTTGAGATCTACTGGTGAGAAAGGCAAGTACCTCTTAACAAAGCTTTAGGGCTGGACTCCTTTACGTGAAGTTCCCAGTTGCAAATTAAAGTGTTATTTACTGTCTGTGTAGGAAATTAGTGTAACAAGACTAAGCACAAGACCCCGTGAAAGGGGAGTGGGATTTTATTTTACAAATCCCTGTGTAAGTTGCTACTACCCACTGACACTCTCACACGCACATATTCCAAAGCAGCAAGACATATAGGCAAGTTTCTTGATCATTTTCTTTCCCAGTTTTGGGTATCTATCTTTGCAGCTGTAGCCTGTTGTCCTGTTGGGAGAGCTGGAAGAAGAATGGCACATGCATCAGGCTGTACTTTTCTTGTCATCATCTTGGTACCAGACCATGGGGTTTCTGCTGACAAGTCACCTGTATTACTGTGGCACTGTCAGAGCACAGACCCTCTGGTCTTGGTGTAAACACATTCCTCTTGTGTTTACCAGCTTTATTGCTTACAGTCATGTCCTTGGTTATGAACACAGGCCATTCTTTTAACCCTTGCTCTGCTGCTTCTTCTAATGCTAATTTCCACTAATACTTCATCTTAGACTTGTAATATTTATGTTACTAATCTCTGCACCTGTCAGTAGGTATCAGGATAGCTTGGGGGTGGAGATTTTCAAAGGATACCTGTCCTGGGTTGAGAGACACAGGACTAACTTTTCTTCTAATGATGGGGAAAATTGCACTTTTAGAAGACTCTAGTGTCTGAATTTGTGAAAATATTTACTTTATAGCCAGCCAGGCTCTGTGGGATTCAAGGTTAGTGTTTTCGAGCCTTGCCAGGTGCAGGGATAAGGAGGAGCAAGGCCTGGGCATTTGACCCAGGCTGGCCAACAGGAGTGTTTCATACCATGAATGTCACATCCAATATAAATTAGAAAAGTTTGCTGCGTAGCGGGCTCTATCCCTGATGGCGGCGGTCCAGACAACTCCCTGCCCTGGTGCCGGAGCCCTGAGGCCTTCCCTTCCTCCTGAAGCCATTGCGCTCCCAGTGTCCGACATTTGCTGTCCCTGCTGGGAGTGCACAGTTTCCTACTGATATAGATGGTTGAGTATAATTCTTGTATATCTTATATCAGTATCGGGATTAATACTGGTTCTTTAGTATTATTGTTAATTATTTGGTCTTAGTCTATTAAATCTATTTATATTTCAACCCTTGTGTTTCTTTGTGTTCCCCAGTTCCCCTTTCCGGGTGGGGAGGGGTCATCGGGCGATAGAATAATTGTCTAACGACAATAGATTGTTATGGGTTGTCTCAAACCATAACAATACCATATGGCAGGTTTTCTCATGTGTGACCCATGTCACACACTAATGCAAATACAACCCCATTCTGGATATCTCACCAGTATTTGTTTTCACAAAATACTGTTCTTTGGAAGAGGAACACTTGTTACTCGGGAGAAGAGATGGACTCCCACCTCACTACAGATGATAGGACAAGAGGAAATGGCCTCAAGTTGCGCCAGGGGAGGTTTAGATAGGATATCAGGAAAAATTTCTTCACTGAAAGGGTTGTCAAGCATTGGAACAGGCTGCCCAGGGAAGTGGTTGTCGCCACCTCTGGGAGGTATTTAAAAGACGTCTAGATGTAGTGCTGAGGGACATGGTTTAGTGGTAACTTGAAAGTGTTAGGTTAACGATTGAACTTCATGATCTTAAATGTCTCTTCCAACCAAAGTGATTCTATGATTAAGCAACATAGTTAAGCACCGACTTAACTCCAATTATGGGAACAGCCCACTGAAGTTAGGCATGCGTTCAAGCATGTAAATTATAAAATGTATGTCATGTTCGGTGTAAGAGCTATAAAACCAAAGGCACTCTGAAGCAAGGAAAAATTCAAGCTGACGTGTCTCCTACTGTTGTAGCTTTTCAAAAGGTAGATACTTCTATTTCTGTTCCTGCCCCCACTACCGTGTTGCAAGTTAATGGCAAGTCAATCCAGAATAGTTTTGTGGGGAGAGCAGCAAAGGAAATTGCTGCAGGTCCTAGAGCAGGGCATTAGTTAGCAGTGCAAAGCATGCAACGTAAGGGTGAGAGAAGAGAGGTGCCCAGGCCTCATGTCTGCTTGGAGCCCCTTGCACTGACATTGTGGCTCTGAGCCATCCACGTATCAGAGTAAGCTGAGCAAGGAGTGCCCTAAGCCTGTAGCATGGTAAGTAATGAAGAGGGTACTCTATAAAGAGCTCTGTCTGAATTTGGAGATAAGCACTATATACTTCTCACTGAGTTTTCAGGCCTCCAGCTTTTCTTATGCCAGTGAAAAATAGTATCTATTAGAGGGAAAAAAAAAAAAAGGTACAACTCTTATCCGGTACTTTCTCTTTTCCTTGTCTGTTTCAGCTCTATTTCCTCACCTTGATATTTTTGGGGCGGGAGAATTTATCTCCACTACTGTATCCACTGGAGAATTTGTGATGTAGCTGATGTTCTTACCAAGAGGTAAGAATGGGATGACTATGATCAAAAGTGATTTCCTCTGTGTTACTACTGAAGGCACTATTTATTGTCTCACTCATTTTCAGAAGAGGGAGGAGAGGAAGCAAGCCTCCTTGTCTCCTTAAATCTGTGCATGGTCTTTTAGCCACTTACCCAGTAAAGCATGATACAGAGGACCACTAAGTTCATCATGTGTGATATGTAAGCATTCTCACTGGGCCATGAAGCCCCTGAAGGCACTTAAGCACAATACTGCTCCCCATGGAGATTAAGTGGTTGAAGCACACAGATAGATGCCTGTGCCCCCCAGACCCTCAGAATCTGGCCCCTTGCCCATGCTTCTGATCTTTCTAGGTCTCTCCCACCATGGCTCCCTAATCCTGCTGAAATGGGAGGAGTACAGTTAACACACTCATTGCCTCCATTAGTTGTGTTAGCAGTCTGTCTATCAATAACCCACAGATGGATGGGCTTCATGGTAGCATGGTGCACCTCTGACATCTCCCACCTCAGAACTGTTCTTACAACCCCAAAGTGGTTGGCTGCAGATCTGCAGTCATTTGGGTCTTCAGTTTCTGGAGCAACATGTATAGGTTTGGGCCTCCTCAGGTGTGGGAAGCAGTGTTGGATGGAAGCTCTTCACACAGTTCTTGGAAGTCTGCACCATGCAGGAGTTGTGGAGCTGCTGATGGTTGCCCTGTGTTTGCCAAACGATGCAATTTCATCACTTTGCATCAGCGCTTGCCCTCCAGAAATGCCACTGACAATGGCAATGTTTCAGTGGAAACACATCTCACCTCAGCCACATCTGTTTGGCTTTTATTCCTCTATCACCAGCACCCTCTGGTTTTGCAGGACAATGTGGATCCCAAAAAATTCTCTTCAAAGGACCTTTTTGGTGAGACTGTCCCATGATATGAGTACTTAAGCTGTAATCACAAGGATCTTTTCACCAGATCCGTGGTTCTTTCTTCCTTCTATTAACTCCCTGCACTGAGCAGCATGCTGCAGAAACATAGGTGTATGTAAGGGCAGGTGTGGTGCCCACTGCCTGTATTGGTGGCACAGAAAAGCTCGCCATTTTTTTTGAGTGCCCTCTGCAATACAGGTAGTGGGGGTTTCTTTCAGTGGTTGCTTGCTGAGATCTGTGAAGACAGTGATCAGTCTTTAATAGGAACTGCTGTTTTAAAATAGCATAATGGTTCCCACAAATCATCAGCTTCACCCATCATTCAGATTTAATCATATGGCACTCAGGAGGATTTTTCACTACTTTTTTTCTTTCAAGTATCAAATCCTGAAGGTGCCTGATTAAAGTCTATGAAAGTCTTCTCAAAAGTCTTCTTTGCACCAAGGCTATAACACTGTTGCTGAGCTACATTCGGTTGTTTTTAGAACCAGATGAAGATTCACTCTGTTCCTATTAGACCCCCTCTACTCCTGGGAAGACACCAGGGATTTTTATCCTACAGATTTTTTTTAAGGTTTCAGTGGTGTTCCTCTTCCAAACTGAGGTCAGAGTAAAATATTCTGGCATGAAAAAAATTTTGTCTTATCCACCCAGAAATAACCAATAGTTCATGAGTCCAGCCCTGTCTCTGAAATTCCAGTCCTTGGGACCCTGATATTCACAGAAATCCAAAGAGCATTAAGAAAAGATGATTGGTAGGTCCAGAGGACTGAACCGTTGGAGTTATCAGAGCTCTCAGCAGAGCAAGGTGTTGGACCAGATGAGCTCTAGCAGTCCTTTCCAGTTGATAACGTTCAATGCTGTTTTAAGAACAGCAGGCTTCTGAATTCTCATCTTGTAATTCCTATTTAAAAACTCAGACCAGGAAGCTGTTGGCTACTCTGAGGTGGGAAGGTTTTGAGACAAAATATTTCTTCAGAAAATTCCTCCCCAGCTCTCATACTGTGTGCTGTCCTGGTTTGAGGTAAAACAGAACCAATTTTCTTTTCAGTAATTTTACTGTTTAGCTAAGCCTCTTCTAACTAACTGAACTCTCTGAAATTGATGGCATATTTTTCAGACAGTGTCAGCTTCTAGCAGAGATAAGGCCTGATGTTTATAGTTAATACCAAGGAATGGTGTGCAGAGAGGCTCTTGCTTATACTTATTGCTATAACAACCAAGGTCAGGCAACTTTATTATTTGCCCCGTTGGAAGGTCGGAAGCAGAAAAGCGTAGAGGGGTCGCACCTGCCGGGAGGGGCGGACAGGACAGGTGACCCAAACCTGACCAACAGGATATTCCATCCCATCTGCATCATGCTAAGTATAAAAGCTGAGGGATCAAAGGGTCAGCATTCTTTCTTCAATGGCTGGCACCCAAGAAGGACGCTGTCTGTTCGTCTGCCTTTGATCCCGATCCGTGCGTTCCAAAATCCAGTTCCCATCCATTGCTGAGTCCAGTCTGGGACTTCCCCAGTGGCTGCCAGTGATGTAATCATCATCCTGGGAACTCAGTATGGTTTTGTATATATTTCATTATTTTCTTATTAATATTTTTGTCTTTTCTTTTTATTATTTTATTAATAATATTTCATTAAAGTAGTTTAGTTTCTTTTTTCAATCCATAAGTCTCTCTCTCTCACTCTTCTCACTTGGGAGAGAAGTTAGAGAGTATTTGTCGTTCATTTTAGTGGCCAGTCCAGCCCAAACCACAACACATACGCAGTTGTGTTTCAGTTGAATGTGTTCCCTGGGGGCAGTTCTTAATGCTGCCTAGTACTTTATGATGATCCAGGTTTTCATCAGAATTTGTTTAATTCTGGGTAGGTCACACTCTCCTGTCTGACAGTTAAAACCAACCTTGCCTAAATCTTTGTAGATTTGGTGTTTCTCAGCCTCATGATCCTAAAGCAGGAATACGTATGGTAGGATGGGATTTACCCCTAAGACCGTCAGTGTACTGTCCTGATCTTTTCAACTAATAGCTACTGGGCTGGCACTGTAATGCTGTCTGATATAAAGGGATTATTCTGGCAAGCAAGAGGGAGTCAGAATTGCTGATTGTTTTCTTTTAATATGGATATGCATTGCTCTCTCTGGCAGCCCAATTACTTGTAGGTAAAAAGGAAATAGTGGGAGAGAAGCACAGCTTCTGGTATCTAAGCAGTCACTTTCCTAGGCTCCTGTCTATTCAGGCTACAAGGTGCTTGTGACCTGTGATGGTGAAAATACTGAGAATTACACTTGCTTAGCAAGTGTCTTACAAGTAGCTGTATGTTTCCTAAACATCTTTTTGCCTAAGCTTTGGTGCCTCATAACCAGCTGAACAATTCGCTCCAGACTTCCACTCATCTCTGCATAACATGTATCGTGCCCACCAACACCAAAACTGCTGACATCTGCTGCAGTGGCTATGGATTTGGAAATGATATCAAATACAGCTTGCAGAATGTGGTCAGGAGAAATTCTCACAGGCATTTAAAGAATCATAGAATTGCCTAGGTTGGAAGGGACCTTTAAGATCATCTAGTCCAACCATCAACCTAACTCTGATAAAAAAACCATCACTAAACCATTTCACTAAGCACCACATCAACCCGTCTTTTGAATATCTCCAGGAATGGTGCCTCAACCACTTCCCTGGGCAGCCCATTCCAAGGCTTAATAACCCTTTCAGTGTAAACATTTTTCCTAATATCCAATCTGAACCTCTCCTGGCGCAACTTGAGGCCATTTCCTCTTGTCCTGTTGCCTGTGACTTGGGAGAAGAGACCAACCCCCACCTCTCTACAACCTCCTTTCAGGGAGTTGTAGAGCGCAATAAGGTCTCCCCTCAGCCTCCTTTTCTCTAGGCTGAACAACCCCAGCTCCCTCAGCCTCTCCTCATAAGACTTATTCTCCAGACCCCTCACCAGCTTCTCTGGACCTGCTCCAGCACCTCAGTGTCTTTTTTTTGCGGCAAGGGGCCCAAAACTGAACACAGTAATCAAGGTGGGGCCTCATCAGTGCTGAGTACAGGGGGATGATCACTTCCCTAGTCCTACTCACCACAGTATTCCTGATACAAGCCAGGATGCTGTTGGCCTTCTTGGCCACCTGGGCAGACTGCTGGCTTATATTCAGCTGGCTGTCGACCAACACCTCCAGGTCCTTTTCTGCCAGGCAGCTTTCCAGCCACGCTTCCCCAAGCCTGTATCGCTGCATGGGGTTGTTGTGACCCAAGTGCAGGACCCGGCACTTGGCCTTGTTGAACCTCATAGAATTGTCTTCAGCCCATCGATCCAGCCTGTCCAGATCCCTCGGCAAAGCCTTTCTACCCTCAAGCAGGTTGACACTCCCATCTAACTTGGTGTCGTCTTCAAACTGCCTGAGGGTACGCTCGATCCCCTTGTCCAGATCATTGACAAAGATGTTAAAGAGAACCAGCCCCAATACCGAGCCCTGAGGGACACCACTCGTGACTGGCTGCCAACTGGATTTAACTCCATTCACCACCACTCTCTGGGCCCGGCCCTCCAGCCAGTTTTTAACCCAGCGGAGAGTACTCCCATCCAAGCCATGGGCAGCCAGTTTCTCCAGGAGAATGATGTGGGAACCGTATCAAAGGCCTTACTGAAGTCCATGTAAACAACATCCACAGCCTTTCCCTCATCCACCAAGTGGGTCACTTTGTCATAGAAGGAGATCAGGTTTGTCAAGCAGGACCTGCCTCTCATGAACCCATGCTGGCTGGGCCTTCATGTGCTGCATGATGGCACTCAGGATGATCTGTTCCATGACCTTTCCAGGCACTGAGGTCAGACTGACAGGCCTGTAGTTCCCCAGATCCTCCTTCTGACCCTTCTTGTGGATGGGCATCACATTTGCTAGATGCCAGTCAACTGGGACCTCCCTGGTTTGCCATGACTGATGATAAATGATGGAAAGTAGCTTGGTGAGCACTTCTGCCAGTTCCCTCAATACCCTCGGGTGGATCCTATCCAGCCCCATAGACTTGTGTATGTCCAGGTGTTGGAGCAGGTCCCTCACCGTCTCCCTTTGTATTACGGGGGCTTCATTCTGCTCCCCACCCCTATCTGCTAGCTCAGGGATCTGGGTACTTGGGGAACAACCAACTGCACTACTAAAGACAGAGGCAAAGAAGACATTAAGCACCTCAGCCTTCTCCTCATCCTGTGTCACCATGTTACTGCCTTCATCTGTTAAAGGATGGAGATTCTCCTTAGTCCTTGTTATGGTTTGAGAGAACCCATAACAATCTATTGTCGTTAGACAATTATTCTATCACCCGATGACCCCTCCCCACCCGGAAAGGGGAACTGGGGAACACAAAGAAACACAAGGGTTGAAATATAAATAGATTTAATAGACTAAGACCAAATAATTAACAATAATACTAAAGAACCAGTATTAATCCCGATACTGATATAAGATATTCAGAAATTATGCTCAGCCATCTATATCAGTAGGAAGCTGTCCACTCCCAGCAGTGGATAAGTATCGGACACTGCGAGTGCAATGGCTTCAGGAGGAAGGGAAGGCCTCAGGGCTCCGGCACCGGGGCAGGGAGTTGTCTGGACCACCGCCATCAGGGATAGAGCCAGCTACGCAGCAAACTTTTCTAATTTATATTGGATGTGACATTCATGGTATGAAATACTCCTGTTGGCCAGCCTGGGTCAAATGCCCAGGCCTTGCTCCTCCTTGTCCCTGCACCTGGCAAGGCTCGAAAACACTAACCTTGAATCCCACAGAGCCTGGCTGGCTATAAAGTAAATATTTTCACAAATTCAGACACTAGAGTCTTCTAAAAGTGCAATTTTCCCCATCATTAGAAGAAAAGTTAGTCCTGTGTCTCTCAACCCAGGACAGTCCTCCTATTGCTACTAACATATTTATAGAAACTCTTTTTATTGTTCTTAACATCCAAAGCCAGGTTAAGTTCTAGTTGGGCATCTTTGAGTAAGCATTCACATCACAGTTACTTGTTTTCACGTATAAATGATTGATATGCTCTTGGAGGAATTTACACTAGCTAATTTGAATGCCTATTTTATTGCCTAAATTGGGGATGTAGACTTGGGCTCATCCCCTCCGATCTTTAATGATCTGGCTGAGCTGATAAGGCTGGGAATATAAGTGCTCTTGGCTCCCTGCTACGTCACTAAAGGGACTGGGGGAGAACCTGAAAGCTGAATCATCCTCTCGGTTACCACCTCTCTCCACTCACCCCACACATATCTAAGGACAAACATGCTCCTAGCTTAGACATCTCGGTCAACTGGGCTTGCATCATCCATATTCTGTACAGCCAGTAGTGATGTATCCAGGGCATGCCTTTAAGTGCTTGTCCTCAGGCTTTGGGATCAACACCACAGATTTGTGCCTAAACCTTAACCATTACTGTGTATTAAATCTGCCAGATGCAAGTCAATATATTCTCTTGCTAACAATCTCCTGTCTCGTTGTTGACAAGCCTTCTCTATGGTCTCCTTAAACTAGCACAGGATAAATATATACAAACTATTTTAAAATAAGAAGCTTTAGGTGGAAGGAAATTCAAGCCTTTATTAATGTGACAGAACATATATTCAACTCTGCTCCATGCAAGCAGTGAGATAATTCCTGTGGGAGGCTGCCCTAGTTTGGGGTGGAGCAGAGCCAACTTTCTGTTCAGTGACAGAAGCTCTTGCTTATACTTGTTGCTGTGGCAACCAGGGTCAGCTGATTTGGTTATTTACCCCACAGAGTGGCCCCACCTGTGGGACATAACTAACATATTTATAGAAACTCTTTTTATCGTTCTTAACATCCAAAGCCAGATTAAGTTCTAGTTGGGCAGTGGCAGTTCTGCTGACCCCCCTCCTTGCTTCTCCAAGTATCGAAAACTCTATCATTTCATGATCACTATGCCCAAGATGGCCTCCTACCGTCACATTCCCCACAAGTTCTTCTCTGTTTACAAACAGTAGGTCCAGCAGGGCTCCTTCCCTAGTTGGCTCCCTCACCAGCTGTGTCAGGAAGTTATCCCCAACACACTCCAGGAACCTCCTAGACTGTTCCCTCTCAGCTGTATTGTGTGCCCAGCTGATATCTGGTAGGTTGAAGTCTCCCACAAGGACAAGGGCTAGTGATCTTGAGACTTATTCCAGCTGCTTGTAGAATATTTCGTCTACTTCTACATCCTGGTTGGGCAGTCTACAACAGACTCCCACCACGATATCAGCCTTGTTGGCCCTCCTCTTGATTCTTATCCATAAAAACTCAACCCTGTTGTCCCCATCATGAAGTTCTTGACGTTCATAACACTCCCTAACACACAGAGCCACCCCACCTCCTCTCCTTCCTTGTCTGTCCCTTCTGAAGAGTTTGTAGCCATCTAATCTTCTTTCAGTAAGCTACTATCCCTGTGTGTTTAAAATGATCCTGTGGATGTGTTGTTTCTGTGAGCTAATTAAAGCATTTAGACTAACAGGCACACTTTGCTCCTTTTTCTATCAACAAATGCTGGAGAGACTATATGTGCAAAGATGTGTGATAGATCTTGGGGTTATACTATGACAACTTTATTTGTAATAAAACATAGATCTGAGCTGATACTTACTGCAAAACCGATTTTAAGAGTTGTTTCTTATTTTGATATTTCAATAATAACCTAATAAATTTAATTCCAGGAAGGAGGGAGGAATACATTACATTCTCATCTTTTAAAATAGTTTCACTCATAAAACAGTTAATATTTAATAGGTTTATGTTAGAATTTTGTTTATTAACTCTTTCAAATATTTTTTGGCTAGCTCTTGATATAGCTTTTTTTATTAAAATCTCTGGGGTTATATTTGAAGAATGATGGACAGGATGTTACAGGAGGATCCTTCTCAATCACCTACCAAAGGTCTTGGGAGTCTGGGGAGGTCCTTGCTGACTGGAAGTTAGCCAAGGTTATTCCATTTTACAAGAAGGATGTGAGGGAAGATCCAGGGAACTACAGACCTGTTAGTCTAACCTCAGTACCTGAAAAAAATATGGAGAAGATCATACTGGGTACTATTGAAAGGCATTTAAAGAACAAGGCAATCGTCAGGTACAGTTAACATGGGTTCACAAAGGGAAAGTCCTGTTTAACTAATTTGATATCCTTCTACAATAAGGTCACCTGCCTAGTGGGTGAAGGGAAGGCAGTGGATGTAGTTTTTCTGGAGTTTAGTAAGGCCTTTGATACTGTCCCTCACAGCATCCTTCTGGACAAATTCCCCAACTGTGGGATGTGCAGGTACATGGTGCACTGGGTGAAGAACTGGTTGAATGGCAGGGCTCAAAGGGCTGTAGGGAATAGGGCTACATCTGGCTGGTGACCAGTCACTAGCAGTGTTCCTCATGGCTCAATTCTAGGGCCAGTTCTGTTCAATCTATTTATCAATGATCTGGATGCAGAAATTGAATGCACCGTTAGAAAGTTTGCTGATGATACCAAGCTGGGAGGTGCCGTTGACCCTCTTGAGGGACAAGAGGCCTTGCAGAGGGATCTAGATAGCACTGGGCAATAGTCAGTGGCATTAAATTTGACAAGAACAAATGCCAGATTCTGCACCTGGGACGGAGTAATGCCAGGCACAAGTATAAATTGGGAGAGGAGTGGCTGGAGAGCAGTCTGCAGAAAGGGATCTGGGGGTGCTGGTGGACAGTAAGCTCAATATGAGCCAGCAGTGTGTCCTGGCAGCCAAGAGGGCAAACCACATCCCAGGGTGCATTCAACACTATAACCAGTTGGTCAGGAGAGGTGATTATCCTGCTGTATTCAGCATCGGTGCAGCCTCACCTTGAGTACTGTGTGCAGTTCTGGACCCCAAAATTTAAGAAGGATGTTCAGGTACTTAAATGCATCCAGAGGAGGGCAACAAAGCTGGTGAAAGGGTTGGAAGGCAAGTCCTATGAGGAACAGCTAAGGACTTTGGGCTTGTCTAGTTTGGAGAAAAGGAGGCTAAGGGGTGACCTTATTGCTTTCTACAACTTTCTGAAGAGAGGAAGCAGAGAGGGAGGTGTTGACCTCTTCTCCCGGGTATCCAGTGACAGGACGCATGGGAATGGTTCAAAGCTACATCAGGGGAGGTTTAGACTGGACATTAGAAAGCATTTCTTTACCGAGAGGGTGGTCAAACACTGGAACAGGCTTCCTAGAGAGGTGGTCGATGCCCTATGCCTGTCAGTGTTTGAGAGGCATTTGGACAGTGCCCTTAGTAACATGCTTTAATTTTTGGTCAGCCCTAAATTGGTCAGGCAGTTGAACTAGCTGATTGTTGCAAGTCCCTTCCAACTGAACTATTCTATTCTATTGTCTCTGCCTTTTAAATCTCCAGTAACTGGCTAAATAAATCTATGGCTTTGAAAACTCACTCTTTATTCTATGTAATGGGATACTAAACAAGCAAATAAAACTGAGAAGTCTAGTCTGGAAGGTGTCACTGTATGCACTATTCTAATTTTTTATTGTTGACATTACCTTCATAACATATTACAGTAAAATTGCAATATTTTGAATGGAAATATATGCTATTTTAACAGCCAAACTCAAAATGTTGCACAGCCACGTTTCTGTTGAGATTTAAGAAAACTGTTCTTTAATCTTTCTTGTTCTTGTGTTTAGCTATTGGTTCATGTATGATCCTCTGTTGCTATCTGCTATTGTTAAAATATCTGTATTAAACCATAAGCGAGGCGGCGGCAGCAGCACCAGCAGCACCCGAGCCCCAGCCGGAACCCGGAAGTCCGCGTCAGCCAATCAGGCGCGGAGGGGGCACGGCCGTGGGGATTTAAATGCGGTCAGAGCAGACGCTCGGTCGGTCGGTGAGGCGGCGGCAGCCAACTGGTCTGGCAGGCGGCGCGCGACACAGAAAAAAAAAAAAGTCACTTGGCAGAAGAGATTTTTTGAATCATGGTTGGAACTCGGCCAAAGGCTATTAAAAAAACTGTGGGTACCCAAACTGAGGCCCCACACAAACATGCAGGCACCCAGGCAACTGGCTGCAGTGAGTGCTGGAACCTTGCAACAGAGGGTGGCAGAGACACCACCTGTGTTAGGTGTGAGCAGATCAGCGATCTGCTTAACATGGTGGCTGAACTAAGGGAAGAAGTCAATAGACTAAGATCCATAAGGGAATGCAAACAAGAACTAGATGTGTGGTATCAGGCACTGCAGACCCCTGTAGCAGAGGGAGGTGACCCAAGGAAGAAGGAGGAATGGATACAAGTGCCTGTTAGAAGAGGCAAGGGAAAACCTTCACAGCCCCCCTCTTCTCTCCATTTACCCCTGCACAACAAGTATGGGGCACTGGAGGTTGAGGGTGAGGCAAACGAGAAGGTAGAAGAAGCACCATCTGGGGAGTCACCTAAAGCAAATCAGTCTCCCCCTCGCATCAGAACCTCTACACTACAAAAAAAGAGGAAGGTTATTGTTATTGGTGACACCCTTCTGAAGGGAACAGAGGGTCCCATATGTCGGCCGGATCCTTCCCACAGGGAAGTCTGCTGCCTCCCTGGGGCCCGGGTCAGAGACGTTACCAGAAGGCTGCCAAGTCTGGTACAGCCCTCTGACTACTATCCGTTAGTAGTTATTCAGGTGGGTAGCGATGAAGTCAATACTGGAAATTCAAAAACAATCAAAAAGGACTTTAAGACACTGGGGAAACTGGTTGAGGGATCAGGGGCACAGATAATTTTCTCGTCAGTACCTTTAGTCGCAGGTAGAAATACCGAGAGGAATAAAAAAATATGCATGATTAACAAGTGGCTCAGAAACTGGTGCCACCAACAAAATTTTGGGTTTTTTAATCTTGGGGAACTTTATACGGCACCAGGTCTCCTAGCAACGGATGGAGTACACCTGTCTCAGAGGGGGAAAAAAGATACTGGCATGTGAGTTGGCAGGGCTTGTTGAAAGGGCTTTAAACTAGGCTCGAAGGGGGAAGGGGTTAAACACAAGTCCAGTAGAAATAAGCCTAAGGAGAGCCTTCAGCCTGCCATCTCACTTGAAGTGGGAGATGCTGTAAATACTGTAACAAAGGCATGGTCTTGCAGAGAGGGACCAAGATCCCCTGAGACAATAGGGGACAGAAGTGTATTTGGCACAAAACATGTTGGGGGATCAGTGGAGTGCCCCTCTAAGAAGGAGACACAGCCAGCAGACCGACTAAAGTGTCTCTACACCAATGCACGCAGCATGGGAAACAAACAGGAAGAGTTGGAAGCCATCCTGCTGCAGGAAAGCTACGACATAGTAGCAATTACGGAAACTTGGTGGGACGAGTCCTACGACTGGAGTGTGGCCATTGATGGCTACAAACTATTCAGAAGGGACAGGAGAGGAAGAAGGGGTGGAGGTGTTGCCCTCTATGTGAAGAAATGGCTAGAGTGTGAAGAGTTGTTGCTAAAGAATAGCCATGAGCAGGTAGAAGGCTTGTGGGTAGGAATTAGAGATCGGGACAACAAAGGGAACCTTGTGGTAGGAGTCTACTACAGGCCGCCTGACCAGGCAGAGCCTGTCGATGATGCCTTCTTACTCCAGCTGGAAGAGGCATCACGATCACAGGCTCTCATCCTGCTGGGCGACTTTAAACACTCTGACATCTGTTGGAAAAGCAACACGGCTGGCTGCAGGCACTCCAGGAAGCTTCTAGAGTGCCTAGACGACAACTTCTTGAGACAAGAAATCACCAGCCCTACTTGAGGAGATGCATTGTTGGACCTGTTGGTCACAAATGCAAGTGAGGCCATCAGGGATATCAAAGTTGAAGGCAGTCTGGGCTGCAGTGATCATGCTCTAGTGCAGTTCACTCTCTTAAGAAGTTTGGAGCCCAAGAGGAACACCGTCAGGACGCTAAATTTTAAGAAAGCGAACTTCCAACTCTTCAAGGAGTTAGTAAATAGGACCCCATGGGAAACTGCCCTTAGGGACAAGGGAGCAGAACAAAGCTGGCAGATCTTTAAGGATGCTCTCCATAGAGCACAAAAGATCTCAATCCCAACGTGTAGGAAATTGGGTAAGGAAGGCAAGAAACCACCATGGTTGAGCCGGGACCTGCTGGTCAAACTAAGGGGCAAGATGGGGCTACACAGGAAATGGAAGAAGGGACAGGCAACCTGGGAAGAGTATAGGGATGTTGCCCGGCTGTGTAGGGACGAGGTCAGGGAGGCCAAGGCACAGCTAG
This sequence comes from Numenius phaeopus, assembly GCA_030770645.1. NCBI lineage: Eukaryota > Metazoa > Chordata > Aves > Charadriiformes > Scolopacidae > Numenius > Numenius phaeopus. The sequence goes on from JARKVS010013469.1 coordinate 37,806, forward strand.
AATTGAACTTGGCAAGGGACGTAAAGAAAAACAAGAAAGGCTTCTACAGGTACATTAACCAGAAAAGGAAGGTTAAAGAAAATGTACCCCCCCTAATGAGCAGCAGTGGGGAACTTGTATCAATGGAGGAAGAGAAGGCGGAAGTTCTCAATAATTTTTTTGCCTCAGTCTTCACTGGCAACCCCTCTCCTCCTAGCTCTTATGTTGATGGCCCACAAGTTGAGGACCCAGGTGACAAAGTCCATCCCACTATAACTGAAGACATGGTACGTGATCACCTAAGGAATCTAAAGATATACAAGTCCATGGGACCTGATGAAATACATCCCAGAGTCCTGAAGGAACTGGCTGATGAAGTTGCAAAGCCACTTTCCATGATATTCGAAAAGTCATGGCAGTCAGGTGAAGTCCCTGCGGACTGGAAGAAAGGAAACATCACACCCATTTTTAAAAAGGGTAGAAAGGAGGACCCTGGGAACTACCGACCTGTCAGCCTCACCTCTGTGCCTGGGAAGATCATGGAGCAGATCCTTCTGGACGCCATGCTTGGGCACATGGAGGACAGGGGGATGATTCAGGACAGCCAACATGGCTTTACTTGGGGCAAGTCCTGCCTGACTAACCTAGTGGCCTTCTATGATGAAGTGACTAGGTCAGTAGACAAGGGCCAACCTATGGATGTGATCTATCTGGACTTCTGTAAGGCCTTTGACACGGTTCCTCACAACATCCTGCTTGCCAAACTGGAGGGATACGGATTTGATGGGTGGACGGTTCGGTGGATAAGGAATTGGCTGGATGGTCGCACCCAGAGGGTGGTACTCAATGGCTTGAAGTCCAGATGGAGAGCAGTGACAAGTGGTGTCCCTCAAGGGTCCGTGCTGGGACCGGTACTGTTTAACATTTTTATCAAAGACATAGACAGAGGGATTGAGAGCACCATCAGCAAGTTTGCAGATGACACCAAGCTGTGTGGTGTTGTCGATACACCAGAGGGATGGGATATCATTCAGAGGGACCTGGACAGGCTGGAGAGGTGGGCCCAGATGAACCTCATGAGGTTCAACAAGAGCAAGTGCAGGGTTCTGCACCTGGGCCGAAACAATCCTCGGTATAAATACAGACTGGGGGATGAGGTATTAGAAAGCAGCCCTGAGGAAAGGGACTTGGGGGTGCTGATGGATGAAAAGCTGGACATGAGCAGGCAATGTGCACTTGCAGCCCAGAAGGCCAATCACATCCTGGGCTGCATCAAAAGAAGTATTGCCAGCAGATCCAGAGAGGTGATTCTGACACTTTGCTCTGGTGAGACCCCACCTGGAGTACTGTGTGCAGGTCTGGAGCCCTCAATATAGAAAGGACATGGACCTGATGGAGCGGGTCCAGAGGAGGGCCACCAAAATGATCAGGGGGCTGGAGCACCTCTGCTATGAGGACAGACTGAGGGAGCTGGGGTTGTTCAGCTTGGAGAAAAGGAGGCTCCGGGGAGACCTCATAGCAGCCTTCCAGTACCTGAGGGGGGCCTACAGGAAGGCTGGGGAGGGTCTGTTTACAAAGGCCTGCAGTGACAGGACAAGGGGCAATGGTTTGAAGTTGGAGAAGGGGAGATTTAGATTGGATATTAGGGAAAAGTTCTTTACTCTGAGGGTGGTGGAACACTGGAACAGGTTGCCCAGGGAGGTGGTTGAG
>JARKVS010013469.1:49494-77013 GCA_030770645.1 Numenius phaeopus
CTTTACAGTTACTTTCATCCTCTTTTCCCATGCCTGAGCAGCTGCAACCTCTCTGTTATCATACAACAATTATAGTCAAGGACAAGGTATCCTTGCCAGCCCAGTAGTTACGGGGGCTGAATCCGATGTTTCTCAAGCTTTTGCTCGGCCAGCTGGATCATGTCTACGCGACCTTTCTCAGCTAGCCATTCTCCCACACAGCTCACCATATGAAGGACAATCAACTCCCGCAAGAGAAGTGGATTTCTGAGGTCAGCCAGAGAAAAGGAAGAGCCAAGCCTGGAGTGAACGAGTGTGAAGACCAAGCTATGAGAGCTAACTACCTACAGCTGCCAGGTTTGAGTCTCTTCTCTGGATTACACATATTGGAGCAGAAGGGCTGGTTGGGTTGGAGGAGGGTGGGATCTCTGCAGTCAGCAGTTATCAATATTAACTTCTATTTTAGTGGTACTACAACAGGGGTTCATCATCAGCTTCTCATTCTTTGTGAAATGCTGGGATCATAGAATCATAGAATCATAGAATGGTTTGAGTTGGAAGGGACCTTAAAGATCATCGAGTTCCAACCCTCCTGCCGTGGGCAGGGACACCTCCCACTAGACCAGGTTGCTCAAAGCCCCATCCAGCCTGGTCTTGAACACTTCCAGGGATGGGGCATCCACAACTTCTCTGGGCAACCTGTTCCAGTGCCTCACCACCCTCACAGTAAAGAATTTCTTTCTGGTATCTAATCTAAATCTCCCCTCTTCCAATTTAAAACCATTGCCCCTTGTCCTGTCACTACACTTCCTGACACAGTCCCTCTCCATCTCTTCTGTAGACCCCCTTCAGATACTGGAAGGCTGCTATAAGATCTCCCCAGAGCCTTCTCTTCTCCAGGCTGAACAACCCCAGCTCTCTCAGCCTGTCTTCATAGGAGAGGTGATCCAGCCCTCTGATCATCTTCGTGACCCTCCTTTGGCCCCGTTCCAACAGGTCCATGTCCTTCCTGTGCTGAGGGCTCCAGAGCTGGATGCAGTACTCCAGGTGGGGTCTCACCAGAATGGAGCAGAGAGGCAGAATCACCTGCTGGCCACACTTCTTTTGATGCAGCCCAGGATGCGGTTGGCTTTCTGGGCTGCCAGTGCGCATTGCCAGCTCATGTTGAGCTTCTCATCCACCAAGCACTCCCAAGTCCTCCTCAGGGCTGCTCTACAGCCATTCTCTGCCCAACCTGTATTTGTGCCTGGGATTGCCATGACCCACTTGCAGGACCTTGCACTTGGCCTGGTTGAACTTCATGAGGTTCACATAGGCCCACCTCTCAAGCCTGTCCAGGTCCCTCTGGATGGCATCCCTTCCCTCCAGTGTGTCGATCATGCCACACAGCTTGGTGTCGTCGGCAAACTTGCTGAGGGTGCACTCTATCCCACTGTCCATGTCTCCAACAAAGATGTTAAACAGCACTGGTCCTAGTACTGACCCCTGAGGAACACCACTCATCACTGGTTCCCACTTGGACATTGAGCTGTTGACCACAACCCTTTGAGTGCGGCCATCCAGCCAGTTCCTTATCCACCAAGTGGTCCATCCATCAAATTCATGCTTTTACAATTTTGAAACCAGGATGTCACGCAGTACAGTGTCAAACACTTTGCATAATTCCAGATAGATGATGTCTGTTGCTCTGCCCTTGTCTACCAACGCTGTGGCAGTATTGTAGAAAGCCACCAGGCACGACTTGCCCTTAATGAAGCCATGTTGGCTGTCACCAATCACATCCTTATTTTCCATGTGCCTTAGCATAGTTTCCAGGAGGATCTGCTCCATGATCTTGCCAGGCACAGACATGAGAGTGAGCACCTTTAGTTCCCCCGGGTCTTCCTTTTTTTCCTTTTTAAAAATGGGGGTTATTTTCCAGTCAGCAGGAACTTCACCGGACTGCCACGACTTCTCATTTGATGAATAGTGGGTTGGCAACTTCATCTGCCAGTTCCCTTAGGACTTGCAGATGAATCTCATCAGGTCCTATGGACTTGTGCACCTTCAGGTTCCTTAGATGGTATCGAACCTGGTCCTGTCCTACACTGGGCAATTCCTCATTCTCCCAGTCCCTGCCTTTGCCTTCTGTGACTTAGGTGGTGTGGCTAGAGCACTTGCTGCTGAAGACTGAGTCAAGATATATGTGTGATTTTGGAGCATAAATCTCCATCCCTAGCTCACTTTACATTTGTGTTACTTGCATCTGTAATTTTAACTTTTATTTTTTGAGTCTTTAATCAAAGGTCAGAATGTGAGAATCTGAAAATACAGAAATATCTGATAAAGCACTTGGTGTTTGCAGTAGCTGGACATGGGGAAGCAAAACATGTTTCACCATGGGAGCGTGTCACTGCTGGAGGAGCTTTTCTCCAGCAGGAAGGTGTGACTTGATGGGGAATGGGTGCCAGTGCCAAGGATCCAAGTGCCCAGTGGGACTGCCTGCACCAGCCCTGAGCCCTCGCAGGCAGGCAGCCTGCCAGCAGGCTCGGCAGCAGGTACCAAGACATGGCCCAGCCTTTCTTTGGCAGATCCGGGCAGGACCTGCATCTCCACCCCCTATGTGCTGAGGAGGGTCAGGCCACGGGGCAAGGGGGAACTAAAGAGAAAACAGCCACCCTTCATGCCCATCTATCTTCCTCTTCCAGCGTTAAGCTGTAGAAAGTCTCGTCCAAAGGGCGTGGGAGTGGTTGCAGGTAGCCAGCAGTTGCAAAAAGCGGGTGCAGCTGTCACCTGAGCAATACCACAGCTTGCCGCACTGATGCCACCAAGGGCTGGCACGCATGCTGGAAGACATGCACGAGCTACTGGCTCTATAGCATTGCGCCACGGCTTTGGGGCTGTGGTGCACCCTGCAGCAGGAGGAGTGGGTGATGCCAGATGATGCTGGGAAGGTTTCAAAGATGTATTAGAGGGGCTAGGATGCTGGCATTATCTTGGTTGTTCAGGGGTATCTTTTATCCTTCATAGACAGCTCTAAGCTTCCAAGAACCAAAGTCCTCATATCCAGGGCCCAGCCATCCTCTAGTTTGTTTTACTTAAGCACGAACAGTACCAAAGTCTCCAGTAAAATTCCATTGCCTCATTATGTTTCAGTGTATTATGTGAACTAATATATTAAGAAATTTAATACACTTTCATACTATAAAGACTGATTGATATAATAGTTAGAGAAGGGAATTTTCATAACAGGGTGCACTGTTTTTATCAGACCACAACAAACATAAATCCCAGAGTAGAATTTTATCAGAAGGAATAATGTTGGTGATGCAGTACAGAAAGTACTGACTTGTACTGTGGTTTAGTGCAGAAAATGCGCTTACTTATATATTGGACTGTCAGCACCTTTTTCCAATTTATATTACCACTCAACACAAGAGGCATCTGACCCATCAGCAAATAATTTTAGCTTTCCTTTTTCCATCAGCTTTTTTTTAAAAAAAAAAAAAATCTTCATTTAAATGAAGCAGCAAAACCAGCTTTCTGCTTGTACTCATTCTGACTCCATTTCAGTAAAATCTTGCAAAGATAAGTACATTTCTGACTTATGCATGTACAGTTGTGATTTCTAACCCATGCAGCAGGGTTTTGAAAGTTCCTTATACCTTCATTTCAGTAGAGATTTTTTTTATTTATTTAAAAAGCACTTAGATGCAAGTCTGAAGAGGCAAGTCCTCTCTGAACTATTAACATACAAGCACTTTACTGTAGCTTTTCCACCATTTTGTCATAGATTATTTGCATCAGTGCTTGATCTTGAGTTATATAAAATGGATGGAGTGATTCTTAAAGAATGGTTAATGTTGAGAGATAATAGTTTTTTAGCTTAAATAAGTATGATTATATTAGAATAAATTACTTAGGGTTATAGTATGGTGTGATTTATGCTGTTTGCTTAGCTTTACTTAGCATGAGTAGCTAGATTTGCTGAAGCCTTTAGGCCACAATAGAGTTAATTTTCCTAGCAGCTGGTACAGTGCTGTGTTTAGTCTTTTAGTATAAGAAAAATGTTGATAACACTGATGTTTTGGTAGTGTTTTCCCTCAGTCTGGGACTTTTCAGTTTGCAATGTTCTGCCAGTGAGTGCAGGTGCACAAGAAATGTAAACCAGAAGATAAGGAGGCTACAATCATCAGCAGAGACTTCAAATCAACAAGATAAGAGCCTGCTTGCCTAGACGCAGAAAAAGAATCCAATAAGGTGTTAGAAGACCCCAGACCAAAAATCACCATTGGACTAAAAGACACGTGAACAGCATGTGAGAGACGGGTGTATAGATTGCAAGGGTATAATTGCCCAGGAATTTCTTTGTTCGAGGTTCCTCCCTTTTCGGAGGCACCCAGCCCAGGCTGACCTTGCTGCTGTAACTTTCAATTAAATTACTTACTTTTATAAAATCTGACACCTGAGACTGAGCTGTGGGTTGAGCCCGAAGAAAGAGGGAGTGCTTCCGAGAGTAAGTGTGTGTGTGAGGAGTCGGAAGGGGCACCCGTCGGCCCACTGGGGTCGCCCACTGTGAAGGGACCCTGGTCCTATCAGTTAAAGACTCCTTGAATGGTGTGTGAATGTTCGGGCAGTGGCTTCTCACAGAATCACAGAATGATATGGGGTTGGAAGGGACCTCTGGAGATCATCTAGTCCAAACACCCTGCCAAAGCAGGGTCACCTAGAGCAGATTGCACAGGAATGTGTCCAGGTGGCTTTTGAACGTCTCCAGAGACAGAGACTCCACCACCTCTCTGGGCAGCCTGTTCCAGGGCTCTGCCACCCTCAAAGGGAAGAAGTTCCTCCTCATGTTTAGATGGAACTTCCTATGTTCAAGTTTGTGCCCATTTCCTCTTGTCCTGTCACTGGGCACCACTGAAAAAAGACTGGCCCCATCCTCCTGACACCCAGGGTATGCTCAAGCTTGGGCTAACGGTTGGGTTATGCTTGTGTGGGATCCCTCGGTTTTGGTTTTTGTGTTAGTGTGTGGAATTGTGACACTGTTTGTTACTTGTTGTATTTGTCATAAGGTACCACTACCGTGTTATTGTCTAACATAAGGTGGAAATTATTGTATGAGTGAAATGAGTGATTGAGACACGGCACTGCTGCGGAGCGAGTGTGGAGTTCTGATCCGCGGTTCCGTGTTCTCTGCGAGGAGAGCGGCCAGAGACGAACGAAGCGTATGACAGACTGTAAAGAAACATTGTGTGAACCAAATATTGAGAATATTGAGTGGCAGTGTCTTGGACATTTGGATAACGTTTGTGATCCTATTTTTATTTTAAAAAGTGCTTTGCTTGTAATACGGAGGTTTGGGTAGATCAGGAGGACGATTTTTGGTGTCCACAGTGTGGTAGCTGGACTGAGTGGGAAAAGATCGAGCGGGCGGGAGAGTTGAAACAAGTAATCTGTGGAGACATAGCCTACCCCTGGAGATAAAGGTAGCGACAGGGATATAGCTGTACCATTTCCTGGGAGGGAAACAGGAATAACACTTAGGTGACACACGGAGATCAGGGTCACCTCTTAACCAAGGGGGTAAGGAGAACATAAAATGGGCAATAATCGAGGGGGCGAGATACTGAAAAAGAGTCCCCTAGGGTGTATTTTAGCACACTGGAAGGAGATCGGAGGTTCACCAGGTGGCAGCGTGGACAAGAAAACCTTAATTAAATATTGTAATCAATGGTGGCCCCTTTACAAGTTAGATGATCAGGAGAAATGGCCCTTTAATGGGACCCTTAATTACAATTAATGCTATTCCTTAGAAGGGAAGGAAAGTGGGATGAAGTCACATATGCGGACATGTTTTTCACCCTTCGGAACCAACCCAAATATCAGCAGGACTGTGGACTAGTGGCTCCACAAGACCCAATAGTGTAATAAGAAAGAAGGAAAAGGAAAGTTGAAGAGATGTTGCAGCAAGTGATATCCGGAGAGAGTTGAGGCTGGCAGAAAGCAGAGAAGCGTGGAGAGTGTTAAGACGGAAGGAAAGATAAGTGAGAGTTAGTAGCGGCGCTACAAGAGAGTAAAGGATTTGGAGATATGGGACCTAAAAGGCCTCTGAGAAGGGAAGGATACAGGTCCAGGCAAAGGGGGACTGACGGGGACCTGGGGAATCTACCCTAGCGGATCCACTGGTTACTCTAAGGCTACGGAAAAAGCAACAAGAAATAGAATTTTTGGTAGATACAGGCACAACGTTCTTGGTCTTGAATCAAGCCCTGACCCCTATTGATACTGATTTTGTAACAGTAAAGGGAGCCACTGGCCAGAGTGAAAAGGCATATTTTCTCAAACCTCTTAGGTTCAAATTGGGAAAACAATTGGGGATACACAAATTCTTATATATGCCAAGCTCCCCGAAACCCCTAGCAGGGCGAGATTTATTAGAACAATTGGGAGCAGAAATTAAATTCAAAAAAGGAAAAATGGAACTTCGGATAAGAGAAGATCAACTAATTGAAGTACTAAGTTTGGCCCTGATAGGAACTCCCATTACTCCAGGAGTGCCTGAGGAGATTAGAGACCAAATTTATCCGGGGGTATGGGCCTCGGGAGTGCCGGGGAGAGCAAAAAGTGCTTCCCCTATAGTGATAAAACCCAAACAAGGAGCACGAGCGGTGAGAGTCAAACAGTATCCCCTCAGGATAGAGGATAGGAAGGGGATCTGACAAACTATAGACCAGTTTATCGAGTATGGGCTGCTGAAAGAATGTGAATCAGAGTATAACACTCCAATATTACCTGTCAAAAAGCCGGATGGTAGCTATCGCATAGTACAGGATCTCAGGGCTATCAACAAAATTGTTGAGGATTTACATCCGGTAGTAGCAAATCCATACACTCTCCTAACTAAATTGGTACCTGAATTGGCGTGGTTTACCGTCTTGGACCTAAAGGATGCCTTTTTCTGCTTGCCTCTGAGCCCAGAGAGCCAACTTTTATTTGCATTCGAATGGGAAAACCCAGAATCTGGAAGGAAAACACAGCTTACATGGACTGTGCTACCACAGGGCTTTAAAAATAGTCCAACACTTTATGGAAATCAACTAGCCAAAGACTTAGAACAGTGGAAACGCCCGCCTGGGACAGGAGTGGTATTGCAGTATGTGGACGATATATTACTCGCCACTGACACCAGAGACACATGCCTAGAATGGACTGTGAGCCTGCTAAATTTTCTTGGACTTAATGGCTATAAAGTTTCTCCACAGAAGGCACAGATAGCCCAGCAGCAAGTGACCTATCTGGGATATGAAATAACCGCAGGCCAACGGACACTGGGGAAGGAGAGGAAAGAAGCCATTTGCCAGACACCTTGACCACAGACGCCTAAGGAACTTCGGACCTTTCTAGGAATGACAGGATGGTGTCGTCTCTGGATATATAACTACGGACTCTTGGTAAAGCCGCTATACGAGTTATTAAAATCTAACTCAAAGAATATTGTGTGGAATAAGGAAGCAGACAGAGCCTTCCATCAGTTAAAAAAAAGGTTAATGGAAGCACCTGCCCTGGGATTACCCGATACTACTAAACCTTTCTGGTTGTTTTCCTATGAAAAGCAAGGAATGGCTTTAGGAGTCCTAGCTCAGAATCTGGGACCCTATCGAAGGGCGGTGGCATACTTCTCTAAACAGCTCGACGGAGTAAGTAAAGGGTGGCCTAGCTGTCTCCGAGCAGTGGCAGCAGTGGTAATAAACATCCAAGAGGCCCATAAGTTCACCCTAGGCCAGAAAATCACAGTTATGGTATCACATACCGTCTCAGCAGTACTGGAAGTAAAAGGGGGGCATTGGCTTTCACCTCAGAGGTTTCTTAAGTACCAGGCTATCCTGATAGAGCAAGATGATGTAGAAATAACAGTAACTAATATTGTCAATCCAGCCTCTTTCCTCAGCGGAACCGAAGGAGAATCGGTAACCCATGACTGCTTGGAAACAATCGAGGCTGTGTACTCCAGTCGACCAGACCTGAAAGAAGAACCGTTGGAAGATGCAGAGGATTCCTGGTTCACCGACGGGAGCAGCTTCATTCAACAGGGGATATGCAAAGCTGGCTATGCGGTAACCACCACAGAGAAGGTAATAGAGTCCAAAGCCCTGGCCCCAAATACATCAGCCCAAAAGGCTGAGATAATAGCACTAACCCGAGCGCTGGAATTAGCCAAAGGAAAACGAATAAATATCTGAACAGACTCTAAATATGCTTTTGGGGTGGTGCATGCTCACGGGGCGGTCTAGAGAGAAAGAGGACTCTTATCTACACAAGGGAAACACATAAAACATGCTGAAGAAATTCTCAAGCTCTTAGATGCAGTATTACTGCCTACCAAAGTGGCTATCATGCACTGCAAAGCTCACCAAAAAGGGAATACCGCTCCAGAACTGGGCAACGCACTAGCAGACCGAGAAGCCAAAAGAGCAGCAGAGATGGGCAATGCAGAGGTACAATCCTTGGTCCCAGATGGTAAGATACAAATTGACGATGAACCTAGATATTCTAGGGACGATCACAAATTGATCAAAGACTTAAATGGGAAAATTGAAGGGAAATGGGCCAGAACCCCACAGGGAAAAATAATAGTGCCTTTCTCGTTACTATGGGCTGTAGTCATGGCAGAACATAAGAAATCCCATTGGGGAACAGAGGCACTTTACAGATACCTGAGTAGGCTAATATGTGCTCGGAATCTATATGCCACTGTCAAACAAGTCACTCAGCAGTGTGAGGTATGTTTACAGAACAACCCTAAGACAGGCTCCAGAGTCCAGTTTGGCCAAATAGGGAAGGGAAACTATTCGGGACAACAATGGCAAATTGATTTTTCAGAACTTCCAAGAAAAGGGGTGTTTCGATACCTATTAGTATTAACTGATACCTTTTCAGGATGGCCAGAGGCGTTTCCCTGCCGAACCAATAAAACAAGAGAAGTGGTTAAAGCATTGTTGCAAGAAATTATACCAAGATTTGGGGTTCCCGCAGTAATTTCCTCGGACCGAGGATCTCATTTCACTGCAAAGGTTGTTTCAAAAGTAAGCAGATTATTGGGTATAGAATGGCAACTTCACACCCCATACAACCCACGATCGAGTGGTCAGGTAGAAAAGATGAATCACTTAATCAAAATGCAGATTGTGAAGCTAGGCCAGGAAGCTAACTTGGCCTGGCCTCAGTCATTACCATTAGCCCTTCTCAGGATAAGAACAAAACCCAGAACCAAAGAAGGTTTGAGCCCCTTTGAAATACTCTATGGGAGACCATATAGTGTACAAGACGGGACATCCACAGAGTTGGGGAATGAAATATTGACAGATTACATGATAAATTTACAAAAACAGCTCCGAGGGGTAGAAAAACTGGTTCTGGGAACAAGAGCTCGTGGGCTGGATGGACCAGTACACGAAATCAAACCTGGGGATTATGTATATGTCAAGTCTTTTACAGATTCACCACTGAAGCCAAAGTGGGAAGGTCCCTTCCAGGTACTGCTGACCTGCTGACCACTCACACAGCCATAAAGATTAAGGAACAAGCTGCTTGGATCCATTGGACTCGAGTCAAGAGAGCTCCAGAACCCCAATGGACATCAACGCAGGCCGGACCCCTGAAACTTCGCCTCCAACGAAAAGATGGACATTAATGACATTAATAGTCGTCAACATGCCAGGACTTTGTATTTCAGGGGGAGGGACATGGGATATGAATACATATTCACAAAATCTGGAAACATTAGTAAGGGCTACTAATCTGTCAGATTGTTGGGTATGTACTACCCTACCCAAAAGAGAAATGAAATTACCTCTATATGGGGTGGCAGCAAGCAATTGGAACTGTGCCAACGGAACCTGGCCCAGATTTTGGGCAAGAGGGGGAAATGAGTTGAACAGGTATTGTGAGTACGATGATAATATCTACCCCTTAGGACCCAGATTTGATTTACAAGTGTTGAAAGAAGAGCTTGTTGTGTTAATTAGCAGTAACAATTGTACCTGGGAACACGGGGAATATAGACGCAGGGGGCCGGTGAATAGGACAATAACCTGAGGATGGAGCAAGTTCATAGCTAAAACTCAGATTTTGCATCAGACTGCGCAAGATGACACCACATTCGGGTTTTCAGACCTTTGGGAAAAGTTAACCTCATGGTTACCTAACCTGGCTTGGCTTAAACAACTGTTTATCCTTCTAGTAGCAATACTTGTGTTAGGAATCTTAGTGTGTGCATTAGCTAGATGTCTTATGTGTTGTACCAGGGGGACCAAAGATGAATACATTCAATGGAAGAAGCATCAGCTCCGTGAACGAGTGGAGTCAGGGAAGTATTTTAGAAATCAGATGGAGAAGGAAAGTGTGTTATAGACAATTGTAAAAGAATTTACAAAGGTGAAAGAAAAGGGGGGACTTGATTCCGAGAATGAATGGTTAAAGGTCGTTAGTGTAGATTTAGTACAGCCTGGCAAAGAACAGAGCTTGGAGCCCAGGAGGCCAGCGTTTCAAGATAAGGAACTGGCCTTGTGTATAAGATAGCAGGAACAGCCTGCATGCTAAGGAGGAATCCAATTGTCTGGGTAAAGTGTCCATCTGGTCGGGACCAGTTTCGCGGTTTGGGGTCCAGCCAGCCCAGCATTCTAAGCCAAAGGTAAAAGTACACGGTGAAGAAGACTATGAGCCTTCCTCCAGAAGACCCCGGCCCACGACCACCAGACGACAGTACGCATGCGGCAAGGGGAGGAGACTTATGATAATGAGTTCCTAGAAATAATTAGAATAGTAATGCCTTTTCTTAGAATTAATTATAATAACCCAGCCCACATTAATGAATATGTATGCTTTTTATCATAAATAGATGCTTGTTTTACGAGCCAGTGTGCAAGTTAGGAGGACAAATCCCCCTTGCACCCGGCGCCGCAATAAACATACCCGCTTTATAACTCTATTCGAGTTGTAGGGTTTGTTTCCGCGCGTCACTCCAAATCTTACCGAGTAGGTTTTTCCAAAGCTTAGAAACTGCTGTTATGAACTACTTGGCAAATCCTAATTTGAGTTTTGTGCTGGTTGGAAATACAAACCAGACTTTTCTAAATTAGCATCTGTAACATGGACATAACAGACCTTCACCAACTGTTTTGCTGCTTTGCTATAGGACAGATTCTGTAGCTCATTGCTGCTTTTGCTGTGTGCCTGACAGAGATGGTAAGTACATTTTCAGTGCACAGTTTACCTTGCTTGTGCGTTTCAGACCAAAGCAAAGAGAGTAAGGACACCGCTGCAGACAGAGCTTTTGTATCCTCTTTCTGTGGCATATCAAACTGAAGCAGATGAAGTGCTCAAAGTTAGGCTAGGGTGGGAAGTAAGAGATGTAACAATACCACTTCAAAACAACAGGCGAGTTAATAATTCCTTAAAGGACATTTCATTAATGCAACATACAAAGAGTACTCTCTGCTTGTGGGTGTGATCAACTGCTGGATTTTTGGCTCAGCAGCTCTGCAGGGACTCCATTTCAGGAATGAGTTCAGGAAGGGAGTGTCCTGTTTGCAGACCTGGTACAATCAGAGATATCATCTTGGACTTGCAAGAAGACTATCCTACAGGTAGAGCAATTTAAATAGCCCAAATGCTCAAAAAATAGCCACTAGACCAGGAAGCTGATACAGGGCAGGATTTCAGTGGCAGTCCCATTTATTTTACTAAAGGCTTAGGCCCATGCCCTGAGGGCAAGGAAATGTTGCCCTGTATCATGCTTTGCTAAATCACACCATAGGTGTTTTGCTCTGTTCTTCATGAAGCCAGCTGCTGTTCTCAGTTCTCATTAAATTTGCAAAAGCTTTCTTGTTTACTGTTTCTTACAGTTGATGGTGAAGAGCACATTGGAAAAAGGGCCAGACTGTGATTTATGATGAGAAGAAAGGCATGGTGTACAGTTATGCCTACTTCCACTTTGTTTTCTTCTTGGCTTCACTCTACATGATGATGACAGTAACTCATTGGTTCCAGTAAGTGTGTTTCTTTAAACCTGAGAAATTAATGTCTCTGTGCATTGAGAGGGGAGATGTGAATGGGAACTTTTGCAATTAGTGTGTCTCCTCTCCTTAAGTAAGAATCTGGAAGAGAGGTTGCAAGTCTTCCCAGGCAATACTTGAGCAAATTCTTGCTCTACAAAGAGCTGCTCTCCCCTGCTTCATGTCTAGGTTGACCTAGTTGAAATCTGTGACCCACTTGGAAAACCAGAGGATACTGCAGTCTGAGATATGAATAGTAAGTTTATTGGTTTGGGGGTGGGTGGGTGGTGGTGTTTCTTCTTTTTTTTTTTTTAACAGTTATGAAAGTTCTCAGATTGAAAAATTCTTCACCGGAACCTGTTCCATCTTCTGGATTAAGATGGTCTCCTGTTGGTTTTGTGTCTGTTTGTACTTGTGGACTCTTATTGCTCCACTCTGTTGCCCAACCAGACAGTTCTCAGTGTGAACACTCAAAAGGTCCTTCTGTGGTTTTCCTCTTTTCTTTTTGCCCGCTTATCATAATGTACCAGTTACTAACTTTTTAGTCAGACTAAACAAATGATTGAAGACTTTTTTACCTTTCTTAATTGTCATGAACAAGCATTGCCCAAGGAAACGAATCTGTTCTAAAACTTTGTAACACTGATGTGTAGAGTATAGGAAACACAGTTGTTGCATAAACTGGAATAAGTGAAATGCTTTTCAAATAACTGACAATCTTTCTCTGGCTTCATTGGCAAGAAAAGAAAAAAATCATCGTGCTGATGTATCTTCTTCCCTCCTGTGAATGTTGGATATTTTCTAGCAAATATGTGTTCCTTTTTATACTCTTTTATAAACTCTGTCTTTTACAGTTTGCAGTGATGATTTGGACTGCTGTTTTGTACAGCATATAATTCTTGTAAGTAGTATCCAGATATTTTTTTCCAAAAACATAACTAAATATTTCTGTAGAAATAGAGAATATATAAGAATTTGACTGCCAAAGCATCTACTAATTTTTTTTAAACTAAATATTAAATATATTAAGTTATTGTGTACCTAGATTGAGAAAGGAATGTACCAATGATAATAGAGTATTTATTCTATTATAACTTTAAAAGGCACCTGAATATTTTATGCAATTCAGAACCAGTCCAGTTGTTAACAGAAGGGGAGTTCTACATGCAGAAATTCTTAAACTCTGAATTTTGTCTGATTTTGCTTTGCCAGATCGCTTAAACTGCAGGTTGTGTATATGTTTGCTGTTGAGAAAATGTTCATTACAGGAGTACTACCAGTTGCTGTTAACTTTAAAAGCGGAGTGCTCATTTTCTTTTCTATTCTGATGTTTCAACTTGTGTCTAAAGATCTCCCAGGATCTTCAGTTCTGTTTCCATTACGAATTTTATAATATTTTAAATGCAGTGATGGCCAGCAAAAGGACTACAGTGCTTCATCTTCCTTTTCTGCCTGTGTGTTGCTTGGAAAGTATTCTTTCTAACTGCTGTATTTTTATAGTCCTCTGTTGATGTTTTTGCTGTTAGGATGGGAGTTAGCCAACCAATACATTAATGGAGACTCAGCTTCTTTTGGAGAACTTTTATTCCAAGCAGTGGAGGAAGCAGTCAGAAAAGCAAAACCAGAAAACACAAATGTGACAGCAGCTGCCTTACTACAAATGACTGACTCAACAATATTAAACCCTACAATGTCACTTTTATTTGCTTTTAACCAAATGATTTGGTGGGAGAACAACAGCTCAGATGCTCTAAGTGCTGAATAAGGTTGAACCCACTTTAGTTGTCTACATTCTGGTGGGATGAATTTATGACTTATGCTAGTCCCAGAGGTTTTGTCGCCCTCCCCCCCATGTGAAACATGCAGGATATAAACAAAACCAACTGATTTAGAAGTTCTTTTTTTGAAATATGCTTGAGCTTTAAATCTTCATCCGATGCTTTCTGCAAAGCAAAAAAAAAACAAACCACAACATAGATGCCAAATGAGATAGCCAAAATATTTGCATGCCTTATTTGTTCTGTTGCAATAATTGATGGCTAATGCACACCTGGTGAGTAATCCTAATGTAACAGATCTCAGTTCTGCTCTTGTTTTCTTTTCCATTTCTAGCTGCCTTGTTGCTATGGTATTCTAGGGCTTCTGTTCTGCTTGGAGCCTGCTAGGGGGGTGATCTTCCCAACCTCATGCACTCTTACCTCAAGCAAAATCCACAGGTCTGCAGTCCTGTATACTTATTCCACCTATCCCAGTGATTAGGACCCTCAAAATACCTCTGTCATGAGATCTGAGGGAAGGAGGAGTCTTTCCAGAGGTGACTCTCTTGCTCTTCTTCTCCTTGTTTGTGCCTGGGGGGGGAAGCAGTTGAATCTTAGCTTTGACATGGAGTTAGAAAAGCAACAAAAAGCTCTGGAGAGGGAGGCAGGTTTCTGTCTTTCCTCTTGCTTCTGCTGGGAGGTTCTGATCTCGCCAAGAGCTCTGTTACCATGGGGGTCTGTCAGTATGTCTCTGCCTGCATTTGGAGTCCAGCCATGCAGAGCCTTCTGCAGCAGAAAAAGGCATTCTCAATCTATAAGCATTTATCTGTTCCATCTCTAAGAGCTTATGGGCTGTGCAGTGAAAACAGATGTCTCGCCTAACTGTGTGAGCCGATGCAGGCAGAACGCAGGAACAACCACAAAACCATGGATTAAGGGCAAAGAACAAATTGAATCTCAATAACTCATAGATCGGGGAACCTCTGAAGCAGCACCTGGGCAGAGGCAGGCAAGCAGGGGACGCAGGCACCACGGAGCGCGAGAGAGTCCTTATTAGCAAGAGAGTCCTTGTTAGCAAGGGAGTGAGAGAGCGAGAGAGCTCCCACTTGCTGTTCTGGCCTGTATTTCAAGGATTCTGGCAGGCAGAGTTTTCCGCTGTGCTTTGATCTCTTCACCAGCAGGGCAGGAATCTCAGGTGTGTTCGATAAGGTGCCCCTGAGTCCATCCCAGGCCTGTGTTATCTAAGTGCAGATGTTCTACTTGTTGAGCACACAAAACTAAGCAACAATTAGTGTGATATATGTGTTTTCCAGCACCCCACATGCGAGTCACTTGAGCGTATTTACAGTCCTCCTTGCCAATCTTCCGGTACTTTCCCACACTAACTCATAGCAGCTATTCTGACAAACAATCTTGATCCAGTGCTAGAACTGTTAACTGCAGCTGAGATAATACAGGCTCTTGCCCCTCCCTTGGCAAATGCTGTTCCCTAAAGTATAAAGGCTCACAGGAGTTGCCATATATTCCCTAGTCTTGCCTTTATCCCTGACGTATCTAGAGAAGTTTTTCTTGTTGTCCTTGATGTCCCTGGCCAGATTTAATTCTATCTGGGCTTTAGCTTGCCTAATCTGCTTCCTGGCCGCTCGGACAGTTTCTCTGTATTCCTCCCAGTCTGTCCTTGATTCCACTCTCTGTAGGCCTCCTTTTTGGTTTTGAGCTTATCCAGGAGCTCCTTGTTTATCCATGCAGGCCTCCTGGCTTTTTTGTCTGACAACTTCTTTTTTGGGATGCACTTCTGAGCTTGGAGGAGGCGATTCCTTGGGCCCCTCTCCCCTCCAGTACTTTTTCCCATGCTACCCTGCCAAGCAGCTCCCTCAAGAGGCCACAGTCTGCTCTCCTGAAGTCCAGGGAAGTGAGCTTGCTGTGTACTCTCCTCGCTGCCCTATGGATCATGAATTCTACCATCTCATGATCACTGCAGACGAGGCTACCCTTGAGCTTGTCATTCCCCACCAGCCCTTCCTTGTTGGTAAGGACAAAGTCCAGCATGGCTCCTCTCCTCGTTGGCTCCTCTACCATTTGAAGAAGAAAGTTGTCATCGACAACATTCCCACAACTTATTTTGATGCAGCCCAGGATGCCGTTGGCTTTCTCAGCTGTGAGCTCACATTGCTGGCTCATGTTGAGCTTCTCGTCCACCAACACCCCCAAGTCCTTCTCAGGGCTGTTCTCAATCCATTCTCCACCCAGCCTGTATTTGTGCTTGGGATCGCCCTGACCCACATGCAGGACCTTGCACTTGGCCTTGTTGAACTTCATAAGGTTTGCACAGGCCCGCCTCTCAAGCCTGTCAAGGTCTCTCTGGATGGCATCCCTTCCCTACAGCGTGTCAACTGCACCACACAGCTTGGTGTCATTGGCAAACTTGCTGAGGGTGCTCTCAATCCCACTGTCCATGTCACTGGCAAAGATGACCGGGATGTCATGCGGGACAGTGTCCAATGCTTTGCATAAGTCCAGGTAGATGACGTCTGTTGCTCTGCCCTTGTCTATCAGTGCGGTGGCAATATCATAAAAGGCCACCAAATTTGTCAGGCATGACTTGCCCTTGGTGAAGCCATGCTGGCTGTCACCAATCACCTCCTTATTTTCCATGTGCCTTAGCAGAGATTCCAGGAGGATCTGGTCCATGACCTTGCCGGGCACAGAGGTGAGGCTGACCGGCCTGTAGTTCCCCAGGCCTTCCTTTTTTCCCCTTTCTGAAAATGGGGGTTATGTTTCCCCTTTTCCAGTCAGCAGGAACTTCACCGGACTGCCACAACTTTTCAAATATAATGGAAAGCTGTGGCGTATGAAGAAATCACGGACTCGTAGGTCATGCAGTAAGCAAATCCAAATCCGACCATCTTTATTGCTACACCGAGAAACTTATATACACTAAGACACAAACCCACTCCCCTCGTAATGCCCAATCATGGACTTACAAAAATATTTTCTACCTTCTACTGAGCTTATCACAAGAACAGGTACTCTGCTACCAGGACAAGTTTCGGTTCCCAGACTGTGTTCTGTTTTTGTCAGGATGAGCTTCAGGATGTGAAACTTGTGTTTCTCATCCTCCCCTGCTCTCAAGGTCGCTACTGGCACACACTGTTGCTCCAGATGCATGTAAATCTTAGCTGTGTGAGCGAACTTTAACTGAACCCACAGAAAGCGTCTTAGCAACTTCATCCACCAGCTCCCTCAGGACCCATGGATGGATTTCATCAGGTCCCATGGACTTATGCACCTTCAGGTTCCTTAGATGGTCTCGAACCTGAACTTCTCCTACAGTGGGCAGTTCTTCATTCTCATAGCCCCTGTTTTTGCCCTCCTCGTTGCCCTAAGGATTGTGAATTCTACCATTTCATGATCGCTGCAGCCAAGGCTACCCTCGAGCTTGACATTCCCCACCAGCCCTTCCTTGTTGGTAAGGACAAGGTCTAGCACGGCTCCTTTCCTCGTTGGCTCCTCTACCATTTGAAGAAGGAAGTTGTCATTGACACATTCCAAGAACTTCCTGGATTTCTTGTGCCCTGCTGTGTTGTCCTTCCAACAGATATCAGGGTGGTTGAAGTCCCCCATGAGGACCAGGGTCTGTGAACGCGATGCTGCTCCTATCTGTCTATAGAGGGCCTCATCCGCTCCATCATCCTGGTCAGGTGGTCTGTAGCAGACCCCCACTGTAACATCACCTGCCCCTGTGTTCCCTTTAATCTTGACCCATAAGCTCTCTTCTGGGTCTTCATCCATCCCCAGGTGGAGCGCCATGCACTCCAGCTGGTCATTGACACAGAGGTCAACACCCCCTCCTTGTCTCTCCTGCCTGTCCTTCCTGTAGAGTCTGTATCCCTCCATTCCAACAGTCCAGTCATAGGAGCCATCCCACCATGTCTCTATGATGCCAATAAGATCATAGCCCTGGAGGCGTGCACATGTCTTTGACTCCTCTTGTTTGTTCCCCATGCTACGTGGCTGGGCGCCGGATGAAGCCGACCTACTGGCTGGAGTGGCTGCTTTTCTTTCATGCTGCTCTCCAGGTGGCCTTCCTTTGAGGTGTTTTACCTGTGTTTCCCTATTGGCTCCTATTGCCTCAGGAGCCCCCAGCTCATCTCCATAAATCTTTGAGTGTGCTGCAGCGTACCCAGCACATCTCAGAGCAACAGGTTGAGGGCCTTTGCTAGTGACCCATCCCTCAGATCTTGGAGCATCATCCCTTGGCTTGTCACGAGCAAGCCAGATAATATCCCCCTCCCCCAACAAGTCTAGTTTAAAGCTCGGTCAATGAGCCCCACTAGCTTGTGAGCGAACACACTCTTCCCCCTTTCAGAAAGCCTGGTGCTGTGTAGGCCATCCCATTGTCAAAAACCCCAAAATTGTGGCAGTGACACCAGCCACAGAGCCATGCATTGACAGACTGTGCATGTCTGCTTCTTTCAGAGTCACTGCCTATAAGTGGGAGAACAGAAGAAAAGATAACCTGCACCCCAGATTCTCTTACTAACCTTCCCAAGGCCCTGAAGTCTCTTTTGATTACTCTTGGGCTATGTGTTGCCACCTCATTGCCACCTACATGAAAGAGCAACAGCAAGTAACAGTCTGAGGTCTGAACCAGGCTAGGAAGTTTCCTAGTGATGTCCCTGACCCGGGCCCCAGGGAGGCAGCAGACTTCCCTAAGAAGAGGGTCAGCCCAGCATGTTGGACCGTCTGTTCCCCTCAGAAGGGAGTTGCCTACATCTACAACCTGCCTCTTCTTCCTCCTGGAAGTGCCTTTTAAACAGGGGGTAGGCCTTGCCGGTCCTGGCAACACTTCTGGTGTAGTCGAACCGTCTTCCATATCATCCATGGGCTGGCCTACCTCTTTGAGAGTGTCGAGGTTTTGACCAGATTAACCAATCAGAGCGACAGATGGCCCCCCCCCCCCCCCCTAAGGAAAAGAGAGGAGAGGAAGAGATAAAAGAGATTTACGAGTTTAAAAAAAACTAAACTACTTTAATGAAAATATTAATAAATAATGAAATAATAAGTAATAAAAAAAAAGAAGAAAAAAAAAGAAAAAAAAATATACAGTATATACAAAACCGTATCAAGCTCCCAGGGTGATGATCACATCACCAGCAGGCACAGGGGAAAGTCCCAGGCTGGACTCGGTGATGGACAGGAGCTGGATTCCAGATCTGGAGTCAGGATTGCTCGGATCGGGATCAAAGGCAGACGAACAGACAGGGTCCTCCTCAGACGTCGGCCATTGAAGGAAGAGAGATGACCCTTTGATCCCTCAGCTTTTATACTGAGCATGAGGCAGATGGGATGGAATACCCTGTTGGTCAGTTTTGGGTCACCTGTCCTGTCCGTTCCTCCCTACAGGTGGGACCCCTCTACGCTTTTCCGCTTCCGACCCTCCAACGGGGCAAATAACAAATTTACCTGACCTTGGTTGTTATAGCAATGAGTATAAGCAAGGGTCTCTCTGCATACCATTCCTTGGTATTATCAGGTCTTATCACAATGAGAGAGAGCAGTTTCTGAACAATATGCCGTTAATTTCAGAGTTTAGTTAGTTAGAAGAGGCCCAGCTAAAAAGGAAAAATTACTGAACAGAAAATTAGTTCTGTTTTACCTCAAACCAGGACAGAGAGCCTCCAAGTAGTAGTAGTAGTTTGAACTGAGTGTTTCACATGACTGTACAAGGGAATGCCAGGGGTCAAGTGCTTAGAAAGCTTTGCGGTTTTGTACTCTTAACAGGATACGTAGCTTAGGAACTGGTATGTCTCTGCATTTTCAACATCCCAAAGGCAGAATGTCCGAGTGCCCCAGAATGGGGATGCAGACACACGATGCAGGATTTGGAGTAGAAACTTGGTCAGGAGACTGGCGTGATGACAGCTTTCTAATGCCCAAAGAAACTCTGTAGGTTTCAAGTAGGCCTTATATCCAGTTTGTATGGTTGGGGTTTTTTTCCTCCAGCCTAGGTTAGATTCATTTCACATCTGTTCAACAATGTTATTTTTTTTGGAAAATTGAGTTGATTTCAAATATAAGCCACGTTGGCTTCACTCTGTTTGTCAGTCTCTGATAGCTCCCAGTGCCGTAGTGTACAGCTAGTCTGCACAAACTTCTTCAGAGGCACAGTTGTCAGCTTTGAAATCACTCCAGCAGCTTAAAGCTTCCAGGGGTTTTGTTTGCCAGAGCTGTGGGGTACAGCACTGCAGCCACACTTTTGCCAAAGAAGTCTCAGGGTGAAGCCAAGAAGGATTTTGGAAAGCTATGGGGAAATAATGTCTCGTTACTCATACTGTAGCTTTATTTTTCCTCTTACCAATACATGTCCAGGTGCTTAGGTGTTGTTGGACATCCCTGCAAACTTAAAGTGAGGAAAATTAACTTCCAGTGAAATTTTTTCAACTTGTCATATACAAGCTGAGAAAATATTTACTAGGAACATATGGGTTCAGTGTCTGCTTTTTATTTACCACCAATGAGTGGTATTTAGTCTCATATATGGCACGTTCCAAAACTGGATGCAAAGTAGTCAAAATGTAAACACTTTTTCTTAATGGTAAGGGGTTTTTAATTAGTCCTTTTCAAGGTTCTTAATATCTCAAGGAGACATTTTGGTGTGTATGTGTGGTTTTATTTTATTAAGCTGTAGCCCAGTGTCGTGGTTTCGGCTGAATTTACCAAAACCAGACCGACAGATGGCCCTTCCCCCCCCTTCTCCCCCCCCAAAAAAGAAGAGAGAGGAAGAGAAAGAGATAAGGAGATTCAGAAGTTTAGAATGAACTAAACTACTTTAATGAAGAATTAATATTAAAATAAAAAAAAAAAAAGAAGAAAATAATGAAATAGATACAATATATACAAAACCGTATCAAGCTCCCAGGATGACAGTCACGTCACCGGCAGGCACTGGGGAAGTCCCAGACTGGACTCAGCGACGGATGGGAACTGGATTCCAGCTCTGGAGTCAGGAACACACAGATCGGGATCAAAGGCAGATGAACAGACAGAGTCCTCTCTGGACGTCAGCCATCGCAGGAAGGGGGCTGATGGGATGGAATACCCCTGTTGGTCAGGTTTGGGTCACCTGTCCTGTCCACTCCTCCCCACTGATGTGACCCCTCTACGTTTTTTCCGTTTCCGACCCTCTAAGGGGGCAAATAAAATTAGCTGACCTTGGTTGTTATAGCAATAAGTATAAGCAAGGGCCTCTCTGCATACCATTCCTTGGCATGGAGCACAAACATTGGGCTTATCATTCTGAGAACGAGCAGTTTTCTCCACAATATGCCGTTAATTTCAGAGAGTTAGAGGAGGCCTAGCTAGGATATAAAGTTACAGAACAGAAAATCGGTTCTGTTTTACTTCAAACCGGGACACCCAGTGAAGTGGAGGTTTGCTAGTTGAACATTTTTTCTGAGTGTTGTGATTGGTAGTAACTGTAACACTTTGACTTTCAAGGATTGGTAAAGATTTAAGAATTGCAAAAACTTAATTGTAAAATAGTCAACAGCTTTGCCTTTTTAAAGCATGTTAAAGGTTTTTATGGACACTTCCTTTTGTATACTAAGTGAATATATTGTTATGGATTTAATGTTTAATAGAACAATAAAGTTTTTCTTACATTTGAAATGAATTGTTGTGTTATATAAAAGTTGAAAAGTCAACTCATTTTAAGATAAACTTTAAAAATATATAAATATATGAGCTAAGCAGTTACCAAGCCAGTAAAAGTAAATTGGTTGATCTTTTTTGTTCACTACATTTGGATGTTGTTTAACAAAAAAATGTTGGCCTATAGAATATTACATGGCTTCGCTATCCATGTTATTTTTATACTCCTCCAGAGCATGATCTCAAAAAATGGCAGGTTGTACAGATTTGTCCGTGGCATCTACTCTGTACAATCCAGCTCTCTGAGATGTGTCAGATACCTCTGACAGTACTAACAGAATATTTTTGAGGCCAGGTGTAGCACTGAAGCCCCGTAGTTGTTTGAAACAAGGATTTCTGATTTGTTTCTCATTTGCTGAGATGGTGGAGTAGCCAGCTGCTGAATTTGGCACCTAGATCTGCACCAAGGAAAGTGCTGTGTCTCCATGGGTCCTGGTCCCTTGCTTCTCACCAGCTGTGTTTGGGCTGTCATGCAGTCCTGTTTCAGCATATGCCAGCTGCAGCCCACTTGACCAGTACTGGTTGCACACATGCCATAGAGCTGACCAGACTCATGCCAGGACATGGGTTCCTTGTCATTAAGAGAAACTGCTGACTGAGTTTCAAAGAGTCTAACAGCGGCTGCTATTCTCCATGCAGCTCTGGTGCCAAGCTGGGAGGCTACGTGTGATGAATGAGGTGCAGGACAGAGATGGCGTTTCCCAAGTGGTGCTGAGGATCTGCGAGAGCTGACCACCTTTTCTCAGCAGCCTCCCACTGGTCTGCATGCCCTTGCCTTCCCCCCACCCTACAGGGTCCTGGCAGGATGCTGTTCTCTTCTGGTATTTTAAACTAGGAGAGAGTCTTAGGGAACAGCAGCATTTGAAGGCCTGTCAGTCTGATCTCAGTGCCTGGAAAGGTCATGGAACAGATCATCCTGAGTGCCATTATGCAGTGCATGAAGGACACCCAGGCGATCACAACCAGCCAGCACGGGTTCACGAAAGGCAGGTCCTGCTTGACAAACCTGATCTCCTTTATGACAAAGTGACCAGCTTGGTGGATGAGGGAAAGGCTGTGGATGTTATTTACCTGGACTTTAGTAAGGCCTTTGATACAGTCTCCCACAGTATCCTCCTGGAGAAACTGGCTGCCCATGGCTTGGATGGGAGTACTCTCTGCTGGGTTAAAAACTGGCTGGAGGGCTGGGCCCAGAGCGTGGTGGTAAATGGAGTTAAATCCAGTTGGCAGCCGGTCACGAGTGGTGTTCCCCAGGGCTCGGTATTGGGGCCAATTCTCTTTAACATCTTTATCAATGATCTGGACAAGGGGATTGAGTGCACCCTCAGTCAGTTTGCAGATGACACCAAGTTGGGTGGGAGTGTCGACCTGCTTGAGGGTAGAAAGGCTTTGCAGAGGGATCTGGACAGGCTGGATGGATGGGCCAAGGCCAATGGGATGAGGTTCAACAAGGCCAAGTGCTGGGTCCTGCACTTGGGTCACAACAACTCCATGCAGTGATACAGGCTTGGGGCAGAGTGGCTGGAAAGCTGCCTGGCAGAAAAGGACCTGGAGGTGTTGGTCAACAGCCAGCTGAATATGAGCCAGCAGTGTGCCCAGGTAGCCAAGAAGGCCAACGGCATCCTGGCCTGTATCAGGAACAGAGTGGTGAGTAGGACTTGAGAGGTGATCGTCCCCCTGTACTCAGCACTGGTGAGGCCCCACCTCGAGAGCTGTGTCTAGTTTTGGGCCCTTTACCACAAAAAAGACATTGAGGTGCTGGAGCGGGTCCAGAGAAAGGCAACGAAGGTGGTGAGGGGTCTGGAGAATAAGTCTTATGAGGAGGGGCTGAGGGAGCTGGGGTTGTTTAGTCTGGAGAAAAGGAGGCTGAGGGGAGACCTTATCACTCTCTACAACTCCCTGAAAGGAGGGTGTAGAGAGGCGGGGGTCAGTCTCTTCTCCCAAGTCACAGGCGACAGGACAAGAGGAAACGGCCTCAAGTTGCACCAGGAGAGGTTCAGATTGGATATTAGGAAAAATGTTTACACGAAAAGGGTTATTAAGCCTTGGAATGGGCTGCCCAGGGAAGTGGTTGAGGCACCATCCCTGGAGGTGTTTAAAAGATGGGTTGACATAGTGCTTAGTGACATGGTTTAGTGATGTTTTTTTTTTATCAGAGTTAGGTTGATGGTTGGACTAGATGATCTTAAAGGTCCCTTCCAACCTAGACAATTCTATTATTCTATGATTCTAAGTGTGTTTGTCATGGTGTTTATAGCACTCAGGAAAGAGTTAACCTTTGGTGTGAGGTTAGAGCCTGGTGAGCAGGACTCCAAAGTAGTTGCAGCTGCTGCTCCAGCTGACTGCAGCCCAGCTGCATAGACAGTGGGTGCAAGAGAGATCTACATGCTCAGTTTTAAAGATGAGGAACTGCAATGTCTTTACTTGCCAGAGGCCACACATGGAGCTCCGTCTGCATTGCACAATAGTCCAGAAAGAGGTGGTGGTGCAAGAGGAGCTTCTTTAAATGCTTATACACAGGGACTGCACAGTCTCCGATGAAAACTTGAGGGGCAGGAGGTTTCCCAAGGCCGGAGGCAATCTTTGTCTCTAATAGCTGGACTTTGCTGTTCCTGAACTTGCAGGCTACCCAGCAGTTGGTGTGTCAACACAACAGTGAGCTCCAGCATCCCATTATAAGGTCCCAACAGCACCTTCTGAAACAAAAGCAAAAGTTTTGGCTGTTTAAGCTATGACTGGTTTCTGTGGCTACCAGTTGAGCAAGCCAGTGTGTTTTCTGTCAGGGGAGGTTGGAAGCTCACAGCTTCATGCAATTACCTTTGACAGCACAAGAGTCAGAGCCTGTATCTCATCTTCCAGCCTCCAGTGGCCAAGGTCTGTGGCATAGGCTAGAAGAGAGCCTGGAAATGGGCAAGCTCGAAGGTGACAAACTGGTGTGGCAAAAAGCCAGGGTGCTCTCCCCCTGCTGCTGTAGCAGGAGAGCCTCTGACCACAGGCAGGAGGGCTGGGTGGAGGTTCAGAGGCCAGCTGTGGTCATGTTTTCTGATTGAGCTGATGTGTGCTGTTATGACCAGCACATGCTGCAGGCAGGTCGGGGGGGGGCTGGCCTGTTGCATTCACTGTGCGCAGACTACTTGTGCAAAACGTATTCACTGCAGGCCAGGCATACACCCTCTGTGCTGTGTCCACGGTGTGCTTGTGTGCATGCTACAAGTAACTCCAGTCATAGGATTCATCCCACCAGGTTTCAGTAATGGCCACTATATCATATCTTTCCAGGAGCACAGCAGCTTCCAACTCCTCCTGTTTGTTGCCCATGCTGCATGCATTTGTGTAGAGGCACTTCAGCTGGGCTGCTGGCTGGGCTGCCTTCTTAGGGGAACACCACTTGAAGTGTCTCACAGGTGTTTCTCTGTTGACTTCAGCTACCTTAGGAGCTGCTGGCTCATCTCCATAAGACTTTGTCTGCGGTGCAGTGTCCCCAGCATGGCTCAGGGGAACAGGTTGAAGGCCCTTACTAGCACCCCATCCCTCTAACCCTGTTGTGTTATCTCACAGCTTGTCACAGACAAGCCTGATATTGTTATCCCCCTTCACATCTAGTTTAAAGCCCTGTCAATCAGCCCTGCAATCTCTTGGGCAAAGACCCTCTTCCCCCTTTGAAAAAGGTGTCTCCCGTTTGATGCCAGCAAGCCTGGTGCCATATAGGCCATCCCATTGTGAAAAAAAGCAAAGTTATGGTGGTGACACCAACCACGGAGCCATGTATTAATCAACTGGATCCATCTGTTCCTCCCAGCATCACTGCCTGCAACTGGAAGGAGTGAGGAAAAAATAACCTGTGCCCCAGATTCCCTCACCAACCCTCCCAACTCCCTGAAGTCTTTGTATTGCTTTTGAACTGCGAGTTGCAGCTTCCTCCTCCCCATCTACATGGAAAATCAATAACAGGTAATAGTCTGAGGACCGTACCAAGCCAGGAAGTTTCCTGGTGACATCCTTAACCCAGGCCCCAGGAAGACAGCAACTTCCCTCTGAGGAAGGTCCACCCTGTGTATTGGGCCCCTCTGTTTCCCTCAGAACAGTCACCTACAACTATAACCCTTCTTTACCTCCTTGTGGGTGTGGTGGTGTTTCAGGGGGGGTATGCTTTTTTGACTGTGGAGATATCTCTGATGTAGATTGCCCATCATCTACACCCTCACTTCACTGGCCTTCCTCAACCACAACCTTATATCTGTTCTTCAGAGGTACCGGGAGGGGTGGGGAGGGAAAGGTGGGCAAGGGGGGCAGTTGATCTGCTGCTCTGACCATGAAATTGCCTCCATTCACTCTTTTCATTTAGGCTTCTGCCTGACAGGGTCAGGATACAGGGGCTCCTAGACCCTAGATGCTTTCCAATAGGTGCTCCTGTTTCTGTTTCAAGGAGGGCAGAGCCTGGCTCCACCAGTCTATTTCTTGTTCAGCCTCCCTAATGCACCTCAGCCTTTCGACTTCCTCTTGCAGCTCTGCCACCAGGCTGAGCAGATCGCTCACCTGCTCACAACACACACAGCAGTTCTCATAGCTGCCACCCATTACCAGTGAAAGGCTCTGGCACTTCCTGAAGTCTGTGACCTGGACAGCTGTATGTTTCTGTGGGAGCTCTGTCTGGGTTCCCACATCCATTCTGGCTGAAGTTGAGAGCATGACCTTCTTCCAGGTGGAGACCATAGCTAAGCTCCTTCCAAGGGGGTGATGACCACCAGCAGGACTCACCTGTTGAGCTGGCAGAACTTCAGTTCCTTCCTGCATGCCCTTTCCACACTCCCTGCACCTTGTGGTGATGCTCCTACCTGACACCCACTCACTACTTGCTTAGTGTTCCTGAAAGGCTTCTTTTATGGGGGAGGGGGGGGGAGAGTGGCTCTGGCGCATTTACGCCTAGTTTAGATCTGCCGCCAGTGGTGCTGGCTCCACCCATGCCTCCTCAGCAGCCCACCCACAAGCTGCCAGCTTCCGGCACAGACTAGCCGCCTTGTCCGGCTTCAAAAAGCCCTCAAAAAGAGCCCGTTGCCAGCCCTTTCTGCCGTGATTCCCTTCCCCAGTGCAGACTTACCTACACTGGAGCTGGTCTCCTTGGTGAGTGACAAATGGGAAAGTAATGAGAAAGAGTATCTTCTGCTTCTTATGCAGTGTCAGGGAAAGGATTCCTTTGAATTCAACTAGCGATGCAAGTGTCAAATGATACAATGTTCACAGAATCTCACTGTCTTTTAGTTGCTTTCCTCTCCATTTCCAATCACTTTTGAATCTAGCAGCAAATTGTATCCAGCTATGGCAGGCAGATGGGGGCCTCAAAGATATTACATTTTTACAATTTCCATGAAAACAGGCAAAAGCAGATAAAAATCAATCCTTAACAAACAAAAGGCTGCAACATAAGTTCAGTATTTATTAGAAAGGGAATCAACATAAGATACCAACCTCAATACACAAAGCTGTTGAAAAACAGGCTTTGCCAATTCAGTTGTTCAGGCAATCATTTGTTTCAAACAAAAAAACCATGGTTTTGGAAATGGGAAAAAAGTCCTTCCCTACTCTGTTTTTCCTAACTGTATTTAAGTGGACTACACTACTGTCGTGGTTTCGGCCGAATTTACCAAAACCAGACCAACAGATGGCCCTTCCCCACCCTTCTCCCCCCCAAAAAAAGAAGAGAGAGGAAGAGAAAGAGATAAGGAGATTCAGAAGTTTAGAATGAACTAAACTACTTTAATGAAGAATTAATATTAAAATAAAAAAAAAAAAAGAAGAAAATAATGAAATAGATACAATATATACAAAACCGTATCAAGCTCCCAGGATGACAGTCACATCACCGGCAGGCACTGGGGAAGTCCCAGACTGGACTCAGTGACGAATGGGAACTGGATTCCAGCTCTGGAGTCAGGAACACACAGATCGGGATCAAAGGCAGATGAACAGAGTCCTCTTCGGACGTCGGCCATCGCAGGAAGGGGGCTGACCCTTTGATCCCTCAGCTTTTATACTGA
>JARKVS010013475.1:0-30573 GCA_030770645.1 Numenius phaeopus
GGGAAGGGGGGGGAAGGGCCATCTGTCGGTCCGGTTTTGGTAAATTCGGCCCAAACCACGACAATGGGGTGAAATCCAGTTGGCGGCCGGTCACCAGTGGTGTCCCTCAGGGCTCAGTTTTGGGGCCAGTCTTGTTTAATATCTTTATTGATGATCTGGATGAGGGGATTGAGTGCACCCTCAGTAAGTTTGCAGACGACACCAAACTAGGTGGGAGTGTTGATCTGCTTGAGGGTCGGAAGGCTCTACAGAGGGACCTGGACAGGTTGGATCAATGGGCCAAGGCCAATGGGATGAGGTTTAATAAGGCCAAGTGCCGGGTCCTGCATTTCGGTCACAACAACCCCAGGCAACGCTACAGGCTTGGGGAAGAGTGGCTGGAAAGCTGCCCAGCAGAAAAGGACCTGGGGGTGTTGGTGGACAACCAGCTTAACATGAGCCAGCTGTGTGCCCAGGTGGCCAAGAAGGCCAACAGCATCCTGGCCTGTATCAGGAATAGCGTGGCCAGCAGGAGTAGGGAAGTGATTGTGCCTCTGTACTTGGCCCTGGTGAAGCCTCACCTTGAGTACTGTGTTCATTTCTGGGCCCCTCACTACAGGAAGGACATTGAAGTGCTGGAGTGTGTCCAGAGGAGAGCCACCAAGCTGGTGAGGGGTCTGGAGAACAAGTCCTATGAGGAGAGGCTGAGGGAACTGGCCATGTTTAGTTTGGAGAAGAGGAGGCTGAGGGGGGACCTCATTGCCCTCTGCAACTCCCTAAAAGGAGGTTGTAGAGAGGTGGGTGTTGGCCTCTTCTCCCAAGTGAATAATGACAGGACCAGAGGAAATGGTCTGAAGTTGTGGCAGGGGAGGTTTAGATTAGATATTAGGAAGAATTACTTTACTGAGAGAGTGGTCAGGCACTGGAACAGCCTGCCCAGGGAGATGGTGGAGTCACCATCCCTGGAGGTATTTACGAAACGTGTAGACATGGCACTTCAGGGCATGCTCTAGTGCCCAAGATTGTTGGTTTGTGTCTGTTTGTGGGTGGGTGTGGTGTGTGGTTGTGGGTGTTTGTTTTGTGTGTTTGTTTTTTTGTTGGGGTTTTTTTTGTTGTTGTTGTTGTTTGGACTCAATGATCTCAAAGGTCCCTTCCAACCAAGAAGACTCTGTGATTCTGTAATTCCCCTAATTTTCAGTTATCTCACTCCTGCAGCTTCAATTAACTTCCCTGTTTGTTAAGACACTCTTATCCCTATTTTATCAATACTTAATATGATGTGCTCCACTTCAAAGCTGCATCCAGAATTAATCTGGTCCTGAAACTGGCTTCCAGTTTTCCCTCAAAAGGTGATCTAGGCACAACAATTTTGCTCACTGTGTCACCATTTTACTATTCCAATATGTACTTTTTCTTTACTCCCAACCAGTAAAATGATCACAAATCAGCAGCAAAGCACAGCTGGAGACTGGGCTGGAAGAAATGTGTGTGGAAGGAGGCTAGTTCACACTACCACACACAAGAGACCAGGCTGGGCTTCCTTTCGTTTTCCACCTGCACAACTCCTCACAGAAACCAGCCAGTTGCCAAACCGCTGGGGCTTTGCCAGTGCCATGCAGGGTAGTACAAAAGGTGTTTCATAAATTGCACTCCAGGTTATTTCTGGTTCATACTGGCTTTTTGCCAGGTAGGGATGTGGTGAGCAATTTGGAAATGTGCAGTATATATGACACACGGGACACTTTTGTTTCCTCTTCATCAGCTGCCTGCAGGGCAGAGTTAAGGTTGCTTTAAAATCTTAACAGATTTGGATTCTGTGTGCATTCAACTCACCTATGTATTTACATTTTAATTTACTTATGCCTGGATTTGAGGTAATTAAGTAGTTTGTCTTATATTCTTGATAAGTACTTTCAAACTTTATGCCATTGTAGCATAGCTTTTGTCTGCATATTCTTTATAAAACCTCAGATGATTTGCACAACTGCTTAAATAAGAGATGTTAGAGACTGTATAGATTTCAAGTGGTTCTCAAGTAGATGAAGTTATGTTAAAAGGTGATGATATGTTATCAATGCTAGTCATAGGTCATTCTGTCTTCCAGATGATACACATGGTGGTAACGAATAATCATTTAATTTTTTATTTTTTATTTACTTTTCAATACACAAATTTTAAAGGACACCCATGATGACTAGCTAATTTCCAATAAGCAAGTAAATTAATTCAGCTCCACAATGTAAAGAACGTCTATTGTCTCGTCTATTGTCTCATCTATTGTCTTATCTTAATGGCCTGTGCTATCCTGGATTGCTCAGCAGTCACCTGGTTCTGAAAAGTCTTTGGTGACCCTCTTGACCCTCTTGAAAGCCAAACCAAACTATTCCATAGCCGTGGAAGCTCTGCTCTGAAGAAAAGTTATTAAATGTCTTGCAAACATTTTTGAATGCTTCTAGGGTGATTACCTACTCTTTCATAAACTTTCTGTATTTTCAGAACACTACTCTGAAAGAAGGTGATGTAGAAATTGAGGCACAGAGGAAAAAGATATTTTAAAAAATTACTTCAGGTGCCCAATTTGACATGTGTGGTACCTGTGATTCCAGTCACTGACAATTTTAGAAGAGGGAATGGGCTGAAAGTATAACTTCCACTGCAGCTATAAGCACTCAGCACTTCAGCAACACAAACTTGAAGGTGCCAAGATGAGCACACAGAAAATGTGAAATGCATACTTGATGACTATTTAGTTAGCTTTATGTGACTTGCTAGCATCATATAGGAATTCTGTGACAGGAGCAGGGATTGTATCCTTTCTCCTGACAGCACTCAATGAGACCATGAGACTGCTTTCTTATCTTGTGGTCCCCGACCTTATTCACAGTGAACCTTTCAACTTCTACAACAGATGAGGGAAACCAAGTTTCCTTCACTACATACATGTTTTATCACTCAAGCTTCCTTTGTTTTGCACGTTGGCAGTGATACAGAAAAAAATATTGCGTGATGATGTTGTCCCAAATCTGGGTTCTTTACCCGGTGTGCAAGCCAATAACACACAGAGCAGAGATATTTCCAAGTTTATTCCATTAATGCACAGAAACGGGGTGCTCGTCCCAAGGGAGCACACCTTAGTTTCAAAAATTTCCCTTTTTATACACTAATTATTACATATTCTGACAATTAATACATATTCATTGTTATTCTCTTTAATGATTGGTCAAGATTCCTTTACTTCCTATGTAAATTAGTGTGCAGACTCTGTTGTCTTCCATTGTTTTCTTTTGAGGAGGTGGTATCATTTGGGTAAGTGGTCAATGAGCCAGTGGTCGAAATCTCCCCCTGCCGAAATTACCTTTTACCTACTTCTCTTCCAATCTTGGCAGTTCCAGGTGGTTTTCTCATCATTTTCCTGACAGAAATATCCTGCTTATTAACAAAGCTACATTGTCTAGTAGTTAGTTCCTTAATTCAATCTTAAATTATTCATGTCTAGTTACTATTACTCTATAAATAATGTTGGGGCGATATAGAGGACTTTTACCAGCAACAGCAGGTTCCCTTGGTTGCCTCGATTACATGTTACATTTCATTTTCCTAGTCAATTTTACTACAACAATTATAAAATGTGTTGTAATGCACGTGTCCAAGGAGCTTGCAATAACATTGCACAATTTCCTAGCTCTGCCTGTAATACAAATATAAATGGAAGAGAGTTAAAATTCTCTGGAGAAGTAACATTTAGGTGATTTTTATGACTTTATAAAGCACAATCATTACTTTCACATAAATGATAAATATCTTATTGTGAACTAACTTGGGAAGCACCAACTTTATAAGCCAAGACTCTTGTCAAGGAGCGGATACAACAAATAAGCCAAACCTAAACAGACAGTGGAGTAGAAATAGGTCATCTCCTTGTATCTCCCGCAGAGTAAATTGAGGTCAGATTGCATCATAACCAACGATTCATAAGTTTTACTACAGCTGCCAGACATCTGGGTTTGAATCTTGTCCAGGAATATTTAGAATTCAAGGTGTGCTATAAAATGAAGTCCTGGTTTGCCTTTTTTAATACCTCTGAAATAAGTTCATAAGGGTTTGGTCATAATTAAGAAACATCACCTATCTTCAGTTCATTATATTTATCTTTTGCTCCTCTTCTTGAACACTGAGAATTTGTCCCCAGAGTAATAAACATTATTTATGGGGTATCTTAAGTCCAACTTCTTATTGTTGTGGCTGTCAGAAGAGAAGTTTTCTATTCTTTTGAGTCATAACAGCAGTCATCAACTTACAGTATACTTCCTGACAGCTATTTTCTACTGCCATCCTGTGGATGTGGTTCAACTGCATTTTGCTGAAATTTCATGTTGCTGTTTATAATTCATGAAGCAATGAACGTATGCAATTCCTTAGGCAGTAGGCCAGGGCAGGAAGGCAAATTCCACAGTTGTACTTGCACACTGAGTGCTCTAATTAGCCAGGTTATAATATGCATCTGTGTAATCATTTTTTAAAAGATCTGAAAATGTCTGGACATTAGAAAATTGTCCATAGCACATTCAGAAACTATTTTCATAGCCTTTGCATATTATCAACATCCACAAAAATGGAATTTAGAGTCCTTTGTAAAGTGCTGGATAGGCTTGGCACTAGCTCTGGCAAGAAGGTTATGAAATACCTGTGCTACACATTCAGTAGCGCTGCACTGCAGCACAATGCAGTTGTTAGGTGCTCTGATTATCAACAATGGAAAAGTGGGCCTGAAATATTTTATGTAGGAATATAAGCACCTGGTCTAAGATGGAGCATATGTGGCAACCAGGAAACAAGCTCTTTTAATCTAAAGGCTTGGATAATACCTCTATTTTTAACTGTTTGGATTCCTGCTATTTGTTACATGGTGCTTAGGTGAAAAGAAGCTAAGTATTTTAATTTGCCACAGCTTTCCCAGCACCAGAAGTACAATACATTTGGGAAAATTCCTTTTCTCTAACATTCAGCTTTTTCTCAGATCTGACACTTTCATAGGACTTCTGCATTTTTCTTCTATCAATACTAAAATCTGTAACTTCTGTTTTCTTAAGGCAAGCCCAAATTGATTCATCAGCATCATTTTACTGATGTGCTTGAAGGATTTATTTACATTCTCTAGCTGGACAAGGGATTCTTACTACCAAACTCCCTTGGCCAGTAATGAGGATTACTCGTGGAGCCAAAAAGACATCTTTGTGCCAGTGCTTTACCCAGTAATTGATCATAACGGAAACTGGTGTATATAGTAATGGCCTTATGCCTTTGGATTTTTTCATTTAATTCATTCATGGTGCTGAGATGACACGTAACATATCTTTGATAATTTTTCAGACCTTCCATACATTCTAGCCCTTTCCTGAAACACTGTAGCAAAGACTGTATTTGGGCTGCAAGAGAAAGCTGGGCTCTTATACGTATTTGTATTGCAGTGTATATATTGCATGGTTATTTTTACTCCTTGGATTCAGTAGAATGACTTATGAAAGTGTGAATTAATATAGTTTTTAGATGATTTGAATCACAAACACCATTCTAAGACAGATGTTTATAAACCAAGTCTGAACGTGCTATCTCTAGAGCTCAACAGTTTGCTCAATGACTTTGTTCTGAGTATTAGTATGCAACAAATTCACATTCAAATACGGTTTTAAAATTGAAGGATATGAAGGCTGTAAGGGACGACTTGTAATTTCCTCTTCAAGTGTTTCAGCCAAGGGGGTGCTATAAGGGACCACTCATCATTTCTCCTAAACAAAACAGCCTGAAGAGACTTTTAATGTCTCAAACACTCACAGTACCAGGCCTTCTGCTCAAGGAACTGATAAGGCTAATACCTGGTTATCTCTTCTGCTATTCATGGGAAAGACACTGGCACCTCTAGGACCAGTCTTAAAGAAACAGAACAGCCCTGTTTTCACTCCCGTGAAGGACGAGCTGTTTCTCTGAAAAAGACACTATGCCCAGTGATGACCCTTGCCTCATTATCCGTGAAATGCATATTAAAGTTCACACCCCTGCATATGCTAATGAAGATTATCGAGATCATCCTAAACGTATATGACTACAGCTCTTGCCTCCCCACCTAAATCATGCTACATGGCACCTGAGGGTGAGGGAGAAACTTGAGACGAAACTGCCCCTAGGAGTGGGCAAACATAAAAAGGGGGAAGACTTTCCCTGAAGAGAGAAGATTTATGACCTGGGAAGATTTTTCCCTGAAGAGACCCTGAAGAGTGTTTCTACGATCCGCGCTGACCGGAGTAACACTGGAATCAGGACCGGTGATCTCTCTATCTCTCTCCCTCTCAATCTCTTCTTCCCTACCCCTTTGCTTCTTCTTTTTATTTTTTCTTTATTCTTTCTTTCTCTTTCCTTTCAAAGAAGTAATGCAAGGCATACTGTACCCCTTGCTACAATTCATTGTATACCTGTTATGAAGTACCACTTGCCATAATTTGTTATATACCTAACTAGTTATAGTAGACTTAGTTAGACCTGGTTACTAACCTAATAAATGTTTGTATACGGACCTTGAGATTTGTCTCACCTTAGTCCACGCCACTGGGGATTTGCGAATCTGAGTCACTTACCCCTCCTCCTTTCTGAGTGGGATATGACAAAGGCAGAAGGTTGAACAGTGACAATGCTTTTTAGGTACAGGTCACAATGACATTTTACTTAAGCATGGGAAAATCTTACTGTTCCTGCTCATTATGTGCATATTTTAGGCAAAAGGATATGCCTGAAAACTGCTTAAGATCAAAAGATTGAACTTCTGCCAGGTTATTCATTTTGTATAATCAGGGCAGTCAAGGGCAATAAAAATGGGCCTCCTTTGTCTTACTCGTCTTTCTTTATAATTTGATAACATTAATGGTATTAGACTAATAATGACTCATTACAATTGGAAAAATTGAATAAGTCCATTTTACAAAGCAGAACTGTTTTTTCAGTGCCACAAATTATTTCATTTTGCTCAGATATAAGAGATATTATATTACAAAATTACTTTAAAGCTTAATAAGGTAATCTTGGGTAGATAACCTATAATAGATCTAGATCACAGTGGCAGCCCTCAATGTGCTATCTGTAGAGCCCAGCACATGAAAATAAATGGTCCAAATTTGTCCTGGGTTGAGAGACACAGGACTAACTTTTCTTCTAATGCTGGGGAAAATTACACTTTTAGAAGACTCTAGTGTCTGAATTTGTGAAAATATTTATTTTATAGCCAGCCAGGCTCTGTGGGATTCAAGGTTAGTGTTTTTGAGCCTTGCCAGGGGCAGGGACAAGGAGGAGCAAGGCCTGGGCATTTGACCCAGGCTGGCCAACAGGAGTATTTCATACCATGAACGTCACATCCAATATAAATTAGAAAAGTTTGCTGCGTAGCGGGCTCTCTCCCTGATGGCGGCGGTCCGGACAACTCCTTGCCCCGGTGCCGGAGCCCTGAGGCCTTCCCTTCCTCCTGAAGCCATTGCGCTCGCAGTGTCTGATACTTGCTATCCACTGCTGGGAGTGCACAGCTTCCTGCTGATATAGATGGCTGAGTATAATTCCTGTATATCTTATATCAGTATCGGGATTAATACTGGTTCTTTAGTATTATTGTTAATTATTTAGTCTTAGTCTATTAAATCTATTTATACTTCAACCCTTGTGTTTCTTTGTGTTCCCCGATTCCCCTTTCCGGGTGGGGAGGGGTCATCGGGTGATAGAATAATTGTCTAACGACAATAGATTGTTATGGGCTCTCTCAAACCATAACAAAATTGCTCAGAAATATATATTCAGAGTCCTGTTATAACTAGTTGATATAAGCAAATAGCATCTGTGAAACAGCTTACTTTTCTAATGTAGTATAAAACAACACTGAATATAAGTTTTGTAATATTGCCTTTCCAAAGATTTCCTACCTGTATCTATCCAAATTTACATTAGCTAGATCTTTGTATTCCTTGGGGAGTTCTGGTATCTCTCTGAATATACCAAGGCTGTTGATGACAGTGTCTGTTTTCTCTATGTGAACAGTGGGTTTTTTTCTGTTACTGTTATTTGGGAGCAAGTTTGGTTTTA
Organism: Numenius phaeopus; assembly: GCA_030770645.1. Classification (NCBI taxonomy): domain Eukaryota; kingdom Metazoa; phylum Chordata; class Aves; order Charadriiformes; family Scolopacidae; genus Numenius; species Numenius phaeopus. The sequence continues at coordinate 8,095 of JARKVS010013475.1, forward strand.
CATCAGTACTGGTAGCCGAAGAAATTGTATTTACATGTGAAGACATTGATGACAACCAGTCACCACTATAACTTTAGAAATACTTTCTGTGTGTAAACAAGGCCAAAATTGAAACAGTTCTGACTGTCCTCCTCTTCTTTCCCTGTCTTGTTCAAAATAGCTGCAGCCTGTTATTACCCTGTCAGACAGACTCTGTTTTCCAGGCTAGCTGTTGTCTTTAAATTTTTCCTACTTGTTTGGGATAAAGTCTACTTTTATAGAATCATTTAGGTTGGAAAAGACTCTTAAGATCATTGAGTCCAACCATTAACCTAACACTGCTAAGTCCACCACTAAGCCATGGCCCTAAGTGCCACATCTACACATCTTTTAAATACCTCCAGGGATGGTGACTCAACCACTTCCCTGGGCAGCCTGTTCCAATGCTTGACAACCCTTTCAGTGAAAAAATTTTTCCTAATAGCCAATCTAAACCTCCCCTGGTGTAACTTAAGGCCATTTCCTCTTGTCCTATTGCCTGTTAATTGGGAGAAGAGACCAAGCCCCGCCTCTCTACAACCTCCTTTCAGGTAGTTGTATGTTGGGACCACAACGACCTAGCCAGGAGGAGGAGAGTGAGAAACCAGTCCCAGAGCCAGCCCAGCCTGTCCCCACCCAGGCAGGGACCCACTGCTGCCCCTGGGACTTCACGCATTGTTGGGGCCATGCAGAACATCTGGAAGATCGATTAAGACTGATTTTGGAACCCTTCTGAGCATGTTGCAGATCAAGCAAAACTTGATCAGAAATAAGACTATATTGTGTGGGAGACTGGCTAGCTGAGAAGGGTCACGTAGACATGATCCAGCTGGCTGAGCAAGAACTTGAGAAACATCGGACTGAGCTCCTGTAACTACTGAGCTGGCAAGGACACCCTGTCCTTGACTGTAACTGTTGTATGATAACAGGGAGATTGCAGCTGCTCAGGCATGGGAAAAGAGGATGAAAGTAACTGTAAAGAAGGAACTAAGGGCGGGGTTGAAGTTTGGAGGACAGGCCAATCAGAAAGATGTATTGCAGAATATGTATTAGCTAATTATAACGAAGCATAAAAGACGGCTGTATTATTCAATGAACGAAGCTTGCTGATCACTCATATTGAGTGTCCCTGTCTTCCCTCCGTCGCGACAATATTGCTTTAAGAAAAAGATTGTTTCGAGCTGGCCAGACAAGAGAAAAACATTGTTTGTGTCTGTGAAGGTCAGGCTGGAAAACCACCTGGAGAAGCGTGTGTAGAGAGATGTGGCTGAAGACAGTCGCATTCCGTGAGAATGAGAGTGCTCACCCTGTTTGGCAAAACAGCTCATAAACTAGCTCTATATATATAGCTTTGTGTATGTGAATAAAGTGTGGTGCTCCTGCTTGTGCCTGTGCTTCTGCTTTTACTGCTTCTGCTTATTGCATACAATTGTGTGGGTTCAGTTAAAGTTCACTCACACAGCTATGGTGTAAGTGCACTACACACAGCATCTGGAGCAACAGTGTGTGCCAGTAAAACATTAAGTGACCTTGAGAGCAGTGGAGGAATGAGAAACACAAGTTTCACATCCTGAAGCTCATCCTGACAAAAAGCAGAACAGAGTCTGGGAACCGAAACTTGTCTTGGTAGCAGAATACCTATTATTGTGATAAGATCAGTATAATGTAAAAATTATTTGTAAGCCCATGATTGGGCATTACTTGGGGAGTGGGGTTTGTGTCTCAGCGTATATAAGTTTCTCTGTGTAGCAATAAAGTAGATTTGCTTACTGCACGATCAGCGAGTCCGTGATTTCCTCATACGCCACAAATGGCGCCCAAACAGGGACAAAGACTCAGCACGACGGTGATCAAGGACCGGTAGTGTACTTCCGTGAGCTGAACGGAAGACGTTGATCACCAAGGAGCTCCTATATACTCATCGCTGCACGATATAAGGTTAGCACAGCAAGGGGCTGGGGAAGGTATTATAATGGGACAGTCTGCGATGAAAACGCAGCAGATATATAAAGAGCTTTTAATGAGAATCATTAAGGAACAAGGATTTAAGTTACAGCCCCTTAAACTTGTACAGCTTTTAGTATGGATTCGGGATCATTGTCCGTGGTACCCCCCCAGCGGATCTTAGGAGCTTTCTGACTGGCAGAAAGTGGGAGAATGTTTGCAAGCGTGACTAATTATTGATCATGATGTTAATCCCGATAATATCGTAACGTGGCGTGTCATATATACAGCGTTACAAACATTCCTCCCTGCCAATAAAGCCGTTTCTGACTCAGCTTTTCTGCCTCCACTGGCTGATTTATTAACTTTAGAGGACACAGCTCCTGCTGGTTCAAACCCTGACGCTGAGACTGTCTGTGATTCAGATGAGCCACCACAGTTGCCATTAGCTGCCACAGGAGAAATAGCCGATGACTCAGACCCACCGATTCCTGAGGATCCCCTTGATCCTGATCCTACTGACCCTGATCAAGAGCCTGATTTGTACCCGTCTTTAACTCCTGTTAAAGCTATGGTGGCTTCTGCGCCAACCGCGGAACAGATCTTACAAAATACGAGACAAAGGACTATTACTCGTGCCTCCATTACACGTCCGCTGCCTTCTGCTCCTTCTCTAGTCATGCCTCCTAATGATTCTCACGATAAGGCAAAAATGGATTTCGTGGATGCGTGTAGAAAAAGGGCTTTGCAAGAGGGTGATGTGTCAATGCTTCAAGCTATGCCGGTCATCTATAGACCCCAACAGCTTCCTCACTATGAGACACTGACATATGAAGTTATCAGAGAGTTACAAAAATCCATTAAGGAAAATGGTTTACAAGCCTCCTTTACTATTAATTTGCTGGAAGCAATATCGGAGTCGTATGTTATGGTTCCTGCAGATTGGAAATCTGTGTTAAAGTTGATGTTAATGGCAGGGCAATATTCCATCTGGTTAACAGAGTATCGTGACTTGGTCGCTGCCCAAGCAATGGAAAATTTGACAGCTGGGCATCCTATTGGAGTTGATCAGTTGATGGGGGAAGGGCAATATGTGACTACAGCAGCTCAAATTCAAATGGACAGATTAGTTTTCTAACAGGTGGCTACACTCGCCCTACGTGCTTTAAAATGAGTTCTCGATGGTACAGAACTGTCATTTGTGAGTATCTGACAGGAAGCGCAAGAGCCTTACATATGATTCATAGACTGCTTGCAAACAGCTATTTCTCGACAGATTGAACTTCCAGCAGTTGCTGAACTTTTATTAATGCAATTAGCAGTGGAAAATGCTAACACTGAATGCCGCAGGGCTTTAGACCCTATACGTGGCAAGGCCACCACTTTGAATGAATTTATTAAAGCATGTCAGCATATAGGAACAGAATATCACAAAACTGAGATGTTAGCGACAGCATTGGCTCAACAACTAACCGTGGCTCGTGCTGCTATTAAATGTTTTTCATGTGGGCAGGACGGACACATGAGAAAGGATTGCCCAAAACAAAGGGGAGAAAAGGATAAGACTCTGAATCAATTATGTCCTCGGTGCCAGAAAGGATATCATTGGAGCAATCAATGTCACTCTAAATATGATAAAAATGGTAATCCCTAACCCTCTCCGTGGTCGGGAAATGCCAGGAGGGGCACGCGGTCCGGTGCCCCACGCAATCCCAACAGGGCCCAATGGCAGATGCTGCAATTAGCACCACAGCAGGGGAATGGACAAGCAATGCAGGCATCAACCCCCGCCGTGTCACCCCTGGGAGTGCCGGGTTGGACGTAGCAACTGTTGCCACAACAAACGTAAATGATACTTCTGTGCACATGATATCAACAGGACTGCAAGGACCGCTGCCTTTTAACGGACATGCCTTGTTATTGGGCCGGTCTTCTACGACAAAGATGGGTTTGTTTGTTTTACCTGGGATTATTGATAGTGACTATCGGGGAGAAATTAAAATCATGGCATGGACTCCGAATCCTCCCTGTACCATACCAGCAGGTGAACGCATTGCTCAATACCTCTCCCTAGTTTGTCTCCCTTAACAGACGACACTGCTGCATCAGCACAGATCCGTGGAGCTGGAGGTTTCGGGAGTACAGGATCCCCACAGATTTATTGGACTCAGCAGATCACGACTCAACAACCCTTTCTTACTTGTCGACTTAATGGTAAAGATTTTTCAGGGTTGGTAGATACTGGAGCGGATATTTCTATCATCCGTAAGTCTGGCCGTCTGAATGGCCTGTTGTGGACACAGCTGCTTTAATTACTGGGGTTGGAGGAACTCAGCTTCCTCAACAATCCCCACAATCCCTGCTGGTTGAAGGACCGGATGGGAAAATAGCTAAATTAAAACCATACGTTCTACCAGTACCCTGTACATTATGGGGCCGTGACTTGATTTCACAATGGGGTTTGCTTTTAACAAAACATTTTTGACTGGGGTCGCTGATGTCCAACCGCGGCTCAAACTTACGTGGTTAACCAATTCCCCTGTTTGGGTTGATCAGTGGCCCCTCAGAGGTGAGTGGTTGGAGCGAGTGCGAGAGCTGGTTGCAGAACAATTGCAGTTAGGACATATTGTCCCTTCTACAAGTCCATGGAATACTCCAATTTTTGTAATACCTAAGAAATCGGGCAAATGGCGATTATTGCAGGATTTACGGGCAGTTAATGCTGTTATAGCTCCAATGGGTGCACTGCAATCGGGACTGCCGAATCCTGCAATGATACCGCAATCTTGGAATCTTCTTGTCATTGATTTAAAGGATTGTTTCTTTACAATTTTTCTGCATCCCGATGATTGTCCACATTTTGCCTTTTCTGTACCTTCTATTAACAATGAAGGGCCTATGGAGAGATATCATTGGGTGGTGCTTCCTCAAGGCATGAAGAATAGTCCAACTATTTGTCAATTTGTTGTTTATTCTGCTTTGAAACCAGTGAAAACACAATTTCCTACCCTGCTGTTTTATCATTACAGGGATGATATTTTAATTGCTGCGCCTGATGAGTTTCAGTTACAATCTGCGTTTGCTGAGGTGAAATTGGCCATGGAACGCTACGGACTTTGGATTGCACCTGAGAAGGTACAATCTATACCACCTTGGAAATATCTGGGTTGGCAAATTTTAGATAAAACCATTATTCCACAACCCATATGAATTGTCAATACAGTAACTACATTGAATGAGTTACAAAAATTATTGGGAACCATTAATTGGCTATGACCTTTATTGGGGATTTCTACAGAATTATTATCTCCCCTGTTTGACCTTTTGAAAGGCGATTCTGATTTGTCATCCCCAAGATCGATTACCGGGGAAGCTTCACAAGCATTGCAGATTGTGGCAGAAAGGGTTAATACAGCCTTTGCATCCAGGTATGATTTAAATTTACCTGTCCGTCTATTTTTAATCCCTAATTCTTTCCAGCCATATGCGCTTATTGGCCAATGGGATGAAAAGGAACAGCTATTTGTACTAGAATGGATTTTCCTTCCTCATTCATTTTCAAAAACTGTAACTACTTTGCTTGAGATGTTTGTGAGATTAATTTCTACAGGTCGACTGCGATGCCAGCAACTTCGAGGAACTGATCCGGATTTCATTCATATGTACATCAGGAAGGAAGATTTTACGGTAATGCTTCGTGAGAGTTTCTCTCTACAGGCAGCCTTTGTGGATTACCTTGGCAAAATACTTTATACTCTGCCGAAGCACCGTCTGCTTAACTCTCTAAAAGATGTTCCTCTACAGCCTCTTTTTCTACAGCAATCTTCGCCAATCCCTAATGCCCGAACGGCATTCATTGACAGCTCTGGAAGAACAGGCAAGGCTGCTGTTGTCTGGCAAGAGGCCACACATGGGTGGCAAAACTCTGTTGTTTTTCAGTCAGGTTCTACTCAATTGGTTGAGCTTGCAGCTGCCATCCATGCATTCAGTTTATTTGCTGCTGAACCCCTTAATGTTGTCACTGACTCTGCCTATGTCTTTGGCATTATACGAAGATTAGAAAAATCCTTTTTAAAGGAAGTTGCAAATCAGGACTTGTTTGATCTCCTCTCCAGGCTGTATACACTGATTTCACAGAGAGCTCATTCTTATTTTGTGTCTCATTTACGTTCTCACACTACATTGCCTGGGCCTATGGTTGAAGGTAATGCTGTTGCCGATTCTTTTACTGTGACTGTTGTGGTACCTAAGAAACTTCAACAGGCTCAACTCTCCCATGAATTTTATCATCAGAATGCCAAGGCACTCTCCAAGGATCTCCAGCTCATACTGCAGCAGGCACGAGAAATTGTCTCGGCCTGTCCAGATTGCCAGCGTCTCCTGCCGCTTCCTACACAGACTGGATCTAATCCTTGTGGATTTCAGCCCAATGAACTATGGCAAACTGATGTTACTCATATTTCTGCGTTTGGAGTTTTTCGCTTTGTACGTGTTACTGTTGACACCTTTTCTGGGTTTATTGTTGCTTCTGCACACAGGGGCGAAAAGGCTAAAGATGTCTGTCGCCATTGGCTTCGTGCGATTGCTGTTTTAGGTATTCCACAGAAAATTAAGACTGATAACGGGCCAGGCTATGTCACCAGACAGACAAAAACCTTTTTAGCCGAGTGGGGTATCCTGCACGTTACAGGTATTCCCCATTCTCCGACTGGTCAAGCAATTATAGAGCGTTCTCATCTTACTCTGAAAAATATGCTTCATAAACAAAAAAGGGGGAATCCCCTGGGTACCACACCTCAGGAACAATTAGATAAAGCCACTTATGTTCTAAATTTTTTTAATCTTACGCATGCTGACAATTTGACTGCTAATTGACGGTGACATGGTTTGCCGGATCAGACAAATATGAAGCCTACTGTATTTTATAAAGACTTACAATCAGGACAACGGATGGGCCCAGTACCCTTGTTGTCATGGGGACGTGGCTATGGTTGTGTTTCTTTATCCACAGGACCATACTGGTTACCTGCAAAAAATATCAAGCCTGACAACACTATACAGAAAGACGCGGAATCTGTTGAAGACATCTCTCACGGCAAAGCTAAAGAAGAAGATTCTAATCTTCCTCAGGTTTAATCATGTCGCATGTGTCTCGCATTATCATATGTATGTTATGTAGCTCAGTAACTAGAGCTTATGTCTATTGGGCACACGTTTTAGACCTGCCTGTGTTTAGGTCTCTCACATGGTGGGATCTAGTGTCACCTTTAAGTAATAATGACACGAGATGGATGAGAGGAATTTGATTACCACCATTTTACGATGATCTTAACAATTCCTTTGAGACTAGCCAGATATTTTATAGTGACTTACATGTGTGTCACATGGGCCAATGTCACTAGGCCCGAGATTCACTCTCCTTATATAAATTTTACTACTCAGTTACATCTTATTGGATTAAAACTAAATGGCAAAACTAATTACACTATGGTCACTCTGCCAAGTCCAAGCAATACCGAGGAGGAGGGTATTATACTTTTTCACATGTTAATCTTGCAATGTGTGTGATTTTTCTCTTGTAAGAGAATAGTTGCTTCTGCTTGGTTAACAGTATTAACTACCTGTAATACAACATACTGCATGCTTAAAATATCCTGGGACAATTAAGTTCTGTACTTAAAACTGTCAAGAAATTCTGAAGCTTGTGTGTTTGCATGTAAACTTTTTAATGGTAAAGTATTTCTTGCTGCTTCAGTTAAGTGTAGTTTGTTTACTTAACAGCTTTCATGAGAGGACAGAATTATTAAACTGAAATAATCCTCACATCACCACTGGGATAACAAAACTTAAAACACTTAGGTATTAGTTTATGGAAAAGGGAACTAAAGCTTGGAGAGACTAATTGATTTGCTGAAGAATAACAAAATGAAACTGTGGTGCTATTGGTAACCTGGCCCTAATAGTGGTCTACTGTTCTGTCTCATAATTACTCTAAAGCAGAATTTGTGTCTAGCTCATCAAGCATCTGGCCAGTATAAGTTTTGCTTTTGTCTGTGAAGCCGCAGAACATTTTTTACTGTGAAGTGCTCCTGATCATAGGCAGCTGATGATGTTGCAATTTTTGAGTAAAGCTTTATATTTGGAAGTCTAAAAAGAGAGTTTTGGTCTAGCTCCAGCTGAGGTTTTCATTAAAAATGAATAGGAGCCTTTCTGAAAGGTGATGTGCTTGGTGCAGAAGGGACTGGAATCTCCTGCTTATCCACAGGATGTGTAATCTTGGCAAAACTGTCTGACCTCTCTTACCTTGTTATCTCATTTCTGTGATGTGTCTTGATGCTGCTCTAGCAGCACTCCTTTTAATGATAAGAAGATAATGATAATTATAATGATAATTCCTTTTAATGATAGGAAGATAATTTGGTTTCCTGTCAGCTCAGCTCTAGGCTCTTTTGAAGGGGGCTAGTATTTAGGATTGGTTAGGATGGGTTTTCCCCACTTGTGCCTCTGTTACCATAAGAGAAATGGCTCTGACTTGGAACCCTTCATAGTTTAGCAGTGTCCCATTTGCCATATGATATTATGGGATTTCAGTTGTCACCTCTGCTCTCCCAGCTGTCCTTTGCTCCTGTAAGACTGCATTTTTTATTATTTTTTCCATAGCTTTTGTTGCATGTAGCTGTTACACAGGGGCTTGAGTTCAATGCCAAGTGAGAATGCTAGTTGTCTTCCTTCCAGTTTAATTCAGTCTCATCTCTGCCTATCTGTGGAAAGAAACTGTTTTCTAGTAGTAGTCAGGTGGTGTGGCCATCATTGGTTCTTCCTGGCTAAGAATCTTAATGTCTCAGTTACCTTTTTCCTTTTGAGTCTTTGCTTGTCTTAGTCACATGTTCATATGAGCATAGAGACCATAAACTTGTTTGGATTATTGTTCTCCTTTATTTGTACAGCCCCCGGCACAGTGAGGACCTAGTGTGATGACTTTTTAGATGCTGTCTCTGTAAATGCTAAATAATATTCAGAAATATTATTCAGGTTCACCATCTCACTTTATGTAAGCTGCTGAACAGTGTGTAGGCAGTGTTGATGGTTACTTGGCCAAACCCAATTTAAAATCAGTAATCTGAGGTTTGTTAGCTTTGATGTTAAAATTGCTTCATTTTGATCACTCCACAAGTTTTTTTTTTTTTCCACTAGCTCCATCTACTGTGCATAAAGGTACATGTGGAATTTCAGATGTCTTCAGTGTGGATTCTCATGAGTCTACATTAGCCAGAATTTTCCAGTTTACTCAATATTCCTCAAAGCAGGGGGTAGCACTTCAAAAGTAGCAAAGGCAACAAAATGAGAGTTGGCGTCTGGATCCTTTAAAAACAAGTAAATGAATTCAGTATAGGTAGTTGTATCTTTTTGATACTACTGTTTAAAAATTCAGTTTCACGTACACTTTCTTAATTTAAAGGAGCATAAAACTTAAGTTTACAGCTGTTTAATTTGCTTAACTAAGAGTAACAGTTTAGCTTTTTGGTTTTGGGGGTTTTTGTGGGTGGTGGTGCGTGGCTGGTTTTTTGGGGGGTTGTTTTTTTTTCCCCACTGTTTAGAAGGCAACTTGCTCGCTTGTGCTGGTTAGAGTTTTTACTTCTTTTTTTTATTTTTTTTTTTTTTGGGTCACCAATGGTATTTGGTGTATTCATGAAAGTGAGGTCCCTCGGTGGCTATTGGCCATGATACAGCCTTTGGGGGCTTAACTCACTGATTTCCCTGGCAGAGCTAACCAGTTGTCATCAAGGATCGCTGTTATACTTGTTTCTTACACTTTTCCCTTGAGTATTGGCTACTGGCTTTTGCACCATCCCACTCCCCATTTGTGCCCTAGCTCAAGAGAGCAAGAATAGAGCTCCCTGCTGCCACAAATGATGCAATCAATTTTCCTGCATTTGGGGAAACTGCACATTGATACAAATGGAGTGTGAGGCTTAATTTTCACCCTGAGAAAACTGCATTCCTGCCCAGGGTGTTTCCCCTAGCTTCTGTTGGTGGCAGGATGCTTGGGGGAGAGAGCCCTTGGTCTGACTCAGTATCAGGAGCTGTTCTGAGTTCTTACAAATCCTGCAGTGTGCTGGATGATTGCTCTCAAGCCTTTCTTTTACAGATTCAACACTTGTTCAGCTTGGTGGCTAGATGACTTGGTGGTTGGTATTGCATGAATGACCTGAGAGAATGAAACATAACACGTTATTCCTTCTGTGAAGGCATTGATTTTTATGCAAAAACATTGTTTATCTTCTGTGTTGAAAACGGGACAAATTATAAAATTTACATATGTGATCAATTGGTTTTGAAAGGTACCATCTTGTCCCAGTTTGAAATAAAACTGAACCAATTTTCTGTTCTGTAACTTTACATCCTAGCTAGGCCTCCTCTAACTCTCTGAAATTAATGGCATATTGTGGAGAAAACTGCTCGTTCTCAGAATGATAAGACCAATGTTTGTGCTCCATGCCAAGGAATGGTATGCAGAGAGGCCCTTGCTTATACTTATTGCTATAACAACCAAGGGCAGCCAATTTCGTTATTTGCCCCCTTAGAGGGTCGGAAACGGAAAAAACATAGAGGGGTCACATCGGTGGGGAGGAGTGGACAGGACAGGTGACCCAAACCTGACCAACTGGGGTATTCCATCCCATCTGCCCCATGTTCAGTATAAAAGCTGAGGGATCAAAGGGTCAACCCCCTTCCTGCGATGGCCGACGTCCAGAGAGGACTCTGTCTGTCCACCTGCCTTTGATCCTGATCCATGTGTTCCTGACTCCAGAGCCGGAATCCAGTTCCCATTCGTCACCGAGTCCAGTCTGGGACTTCCCCAGTGCCTGCCGGTGATGTGACTGTCATCCTGGGAGCTTGATACGGTTTTGTATATATTGTATCTATTTCATTATTTTCTTCTTTATTTTTATTTTAATATCAATTCTTCATTAAAGTAGTTTAGTTCATTCTAAACTTCTGAATCTCCTTATCTCTTTCTCCTCCTCTCTCCTCTTTTTGGGGGGGGGGAAGAGGGGGGAAGGGCCATCTGTCGGTCTGGTTTTGGTAAATTAGGCCGAAACCACGACACATCTTCAGTTGCAAATGTAGTTTTTATTGGTTTGGTTTTTTTTAACCCACTCCCTTGGAAATGTGTAGAAGCTGTAAAACAGCAGGGAGCCAAGTCACTAAAAGCATTCAGAGAAATTTTATATTATTTTTCATAAACTAATCTACCCACTCACATCTATCTGTGTAAACTAATTACTTTTTTAATTAGGTAGCCTTTTGATTGCTTATGGAGAGCTGTGGTGAAATTTACTACTACTTACACTAGGGCAGGAGGAAGCCACTGGATTGTTAGGAAAGATGAGAAAATTTTATTTCCTTTCATTGAAATAGGGAGCAAGTAGTACATAAATAATGTGCTTATTTTTCCAATTTCAACCTATTCAGCTTCTGTTAACCTTACTAAATAACGCTCTATGGGTCATTTGGTTTCCTTCCATCTAATGTAACATCTACAGGAACTTCAGAACAATAAGGAAACAGAACTGCTGTAAAGTTGAAGTTTTCCTTCTTGTTAAAGGTAATGTTTATACTGAATGGTTCTAGATTTTGGAATTTGGTGAGTTACAGTGACATTTGACCCAAAATGCTTGATCCTAGGACATGCTAGCAAGTAATCTGCAAAGTTCAAGTGTTGTTTGTTTTTTTTTTCCCCCATTATCATTGAATACGTATTTAGAAAACTGGGGGAAGGTGTCAGTTTCACATCTCTTGTGCCATCTCCTCTGAAGCCCTAAACCCATCATTTGGATTTATTGTGATGCCTGTGTTACGTATAATAACACAGCTGAGATTGCACATGGAAGAGAATCCAGTAAGTGGTTCTCTCTTGTGTTTTCAGTCTGTGGTGTAGTCCTGGCTCCTTATAAAGAGTTGGTGCCCAGAGAGCAGGTGGGAGGAGGGCCATTAAGATGGTTAGGCCATAAGCAGCATGTCTTCTCCTTTCCATCAAACTTGCAGTCCTGCTCTGAGTCTCACTAAGCCTGAGACTTTCAACTGAATTTGCTTCACCCTTCCCAGTTGTTTCCAGCAGGCCCTATGGTTAATTTCTGGTGAGCGCCATCCTTCAGTTCTCAGCTTCAGTCCAAATTTCTGACTTATCTTTGCCTGAACGAGTTGCTTGTGCACAAAACAAACATCACTGACAAGTCAGAAATTTGAGGTACTTTTGGCATTGCGTTAGTGGTGGGTATTCAGAAATGTGAATAAAAGAAGTGGGAAGCCAGAAAAAATAACTTAATCTGGATCATAATCTAGTCCTTTCATTCAGGAGGACCATTTTCAGCTTCTTTCAATCCACTGTGTTGTAATGTGCAGTGCAAGGTCTGAAAGGTCTGATATCTATCACTGAAATAATCTCCTTTGAGGGGGCTTTGGGGATCACCTCTTCACTGCGTTTGAAGTCGTTCACTTCAGCTGTGTCACGGGTCTTGCCTTTTCTTACATTTCTGTGTGAGTGCTGTTGAGGGAAGGATGGTTGCTCCATCCATCTCTAGATGCCTTTGCCTGATGTGCAAGTATGAAGCAGGATCAACTGTCCCTGTGTCACATGTGACAGAGCTGCTTGGTCAAGAGAAGACCTCTAGGAATGCATTTCTGACAGCCTCCCTGGGCAGTCTGTTCCAGAGCTTTGTCTTCATTGTTTTCTGAGGAGAAAGGAACCTTTCCAACTTTTTTTTTTTCCCCTTGCTGTAACTGAAGCTTGTTGCAACTTACTATGCTAAGCAAAAGTTTATTGCTTTCCTCCATAATCTTTTACATGCTTCAAGACTATTACCATCATTGGTATTCGCAGGCTAAATCACACGAATTTGTTCCATCTTTCCTTAGGGACTGTTTAAGTCTTTTTGGTAGTTTTCACTGTTTTCCTTTGAATCTTTCCTATTTGTTCATTCCTTTAGTTGTAGCTTCTAGCTGTGATAATGCTTCTAGATGAAGCTTTACTAATATGACAGAGTGTAAGGGCTGTTGCCCATGTCTTGTGAGCTAGGCTAGTGTTTTGCATATAATTCACTAAAACACATCTCTTTCAGAAATGCTGTCTAGCTTTTATGTTTTCCTGTGTTTATGCAACAGAATTTCTGCTGCCATGTAAAATTTTGCATTTTTCCTTATTTAAACATGTTCTTACTGAAATGAGTGCTCTTTCTCAGTTGAAAGTTTCTTGGTTTCAGTGGTACTGGGCTGATTGGCTCTGCACTCAGCAGTCAGTCCTTTTCCTACCTCAAAGCATTTAGCACAGGACATACTGTACCACCTTTATCCTTTTTGTAGATTTAACCCAAAATATTCATGTATAGTTAGCACTTCCCTTTTCTTAAGGGAAATTGGAGCATAACCTCCCTGGAGATGTACACTCTAGTCCTTTTTTGTAGCTAATTGTGCCTATAAGATAGGGAAAGCAGGCTTGTTCTGTTGGAGGTTTAGTTAAGTCTTGGATCTGATACACACTCTGTTCCTTCTGAAACTGTGTTTCAATGGATAAATCTCCTTTTAACCCATGCTGTGTGACCTTAGTGAAATTCAGATAATTCAACTCAGTGAACAATATTTTTGATTGGGGAAAAAAATACATTATTTGGTTTCATCCCTTTTATGCTAGTAAGCTATGACCAGAAATGACCTGTACATCGTGATATTCCTTGTGCAAGTGCTTTTGGACCAGATTGTGCTTTCCCCTGCTCCCCATACTTAAGTCATCCCAAAAAATCTATTATCAAATGTAAAATTCCAGTTGTCTTGTGTTGGTTGGTCTGTAGTATAGTGTGGCAAATTATAAGAACAGATTTCCATATTTCAAGGAAATGGTAGCTGCTTGGCTAATAAATAAAAGGATAAAAGGATGAAGTTGGCAGCTGTATCCTCTGCTTGCGTTTTGGGAGAAATAACTGATGTAGACATTGGACTCTAAGCAGAGGTTCAGGGTTGCTGTATTGGATTTGCATGGCAAGGTTTTGGTAGCAGGGGGGCTACAGGGGTGGCTTCTGTAAGAAGATACCAGAAGCTGCCCCCATGTCTGATGGAACCAGTGCCAGCTGGCTCCAAGAGGGACCTGCTGCTGGCCAAAGCTGAGCCAATCAGCGATGGTGGTAGTACCTCTGTGATAACATATTTAAGAAGGGGGGTGGTGGTGGTGGTGGAACCTGCTGTGAAACAGCATCCAGAAAGAGGAGTGAGAATATGAAATAACTCTGCAGACACCGAGGTCAGTGAAAAAGGAGGGGGGAGGAGGTGCTCCAGGTGCTGGAGCAGAGATTCTCCTGCAGCCTGTGGTGAAGACCATGGTGAAGCAGGTTGTCCCCCTGCAGCCCATGGAGGACCCCATGCTGGAGCAGGTGGATGCACCTGAAGGAAGCTGTGACCCTGTGGAGAGCCTGTGCTGGAGCAGGCTCCTGGCAGGACCTGTGAACCCATGGAGAGGAGCCTGTGCTGGAGCACATCTTCTGGCAGGACTTGTGACCCCATGGGGGACCCACGCTGGAGCAGTCCATTCCTAAAGGACTGCACCCCATGGAAAGGACCCATGTTGGAGCACTTTGTGAAAAACTGCAGCCTGTGGGAAGGACCCATGTTGGAGAATCATAGAATGGTTTGGGTTGGAAGGGAGCTTAATGGAGGACTGTCTCCTGTGGGTGGGACCCCACACTGGAGCAGGGGAAGTGTGTGAGGAGGAAGAAGTGGCAGAGACAATGCATAATGAACTGACCACAACCCCCATTCTGTGTCTCCCTGCGCCACTCAGGGGAAGGAGGTAGAGAAAATCAGGAGTGAAGTTGAGCCTGGGAAGAAGGGAGGGGTGGGGGGAAGGGGCTTTAAGACTTGTTTTTATTTCTCATTACCCTATTCTGATTTGATAGGCAATAAATTAAATTAATTTCCCTGAATTGTGTCTGCTTTGCCTGTGACGGTAATTGGTGAGTGATCTCCCTGTCCTTATCTCAACCCATGAGCCTTTCGTTGTATTTTTCTCCCCATGTCTAGTTGAGAAGGGGGGATGATAAGAGTGGCTTGGTGGGCACCTGGTAGCCAGCCAAGGTCAACCCACCACAGTTGGAAATATCAGCCAGAGAAAGGTGCAGCTTGGTTATTATTCTAATTGGAGCTGGAAGAATAGGGGTGAGGAAGGGGTGTGTGGCTTAATGGTGTGCTTCCTACAGTTTGTGCTGAAGTGTGGATGTTTCCTGGATCCTCTTTTTAAGTATTGAACTACAGCATGTAGTTTTCAGAAGAAAATTAAGTTCTTTTCCTGGATCTTCCTCCTAGAACATAAACACTGTAAAAGCAACAACCCAAAATATGGTGCTAAGCAAGGTTTGCTTTTCATGCAGAATATTTTGAGATGTGTTGTATTAAGGGCCTGTAAGAAGCATTATTTTAGAATCACGGTTACTTTTATGAATGTAAGACACTTACCTTCAAAGAATCCTTGGGAAATTATTGCAGGGGAAGAGAGATTAAAACACTTTTAGTAACATTAAAAAAAAACAACTGGACTGCAAATTAGTCAGTTACAAGAAATTACCTGTGTATTGTGGAGGTTTTTCAAGTGAAGGAAGGAGTTTAAATTAGAGGACAAACAGTTTTGAAACTACTTTCAGTTTTGAATATATAGTATAACTGAGGACTTGAGAAATATTAGTTTCCAGGTAAAGGTATCAAATTTGTTTTGCAGTTGTATTATTTCAGATGCAGCACATCTTCTGAATCAAAGGGCAAGAATCTTAACTGTGCAAAGGTAAACTTAAAAGCAGGTAGTAGCTAGCAAGCATGTGATCAGAGCAATGGACACAGGACTGTTAAGATATAATAATTTACTTAGAAATTGTTATTTTCTGTCTACCTTTTTCTTCTAAAATAACTTTTTGGACTCCTGTTCTGCTATGGCCTTCCAGTAAAACAAATGCTTTGTTCAGCTGGCAAATAATTGAGAAACTTCTTAAAATTATTCTGCCAGCAAGAGTGAAATGTCCAGGGCATAAAAATGCATTCATGATAAGAGTGCAGTATGAAAACTTCTGAGTGATAAATGAATGTGTATCATCATAGTAAGGGTAAATACAGCTCGTGTCAATCTTGACTAGACTTTGAAAGGCATCAGTAAAGCTCATGTCAAGGTTCAAAGAGGACAGGTAAAAAAAATGTTGCCCACGGGACTTTTCTTTTTTTGGAATGATCTCTTGTATCTGCTAATGCAGGCTATGTATCTCCAAAAAGAGTAGGTAACTTTAAAATTTGAAATAACATGGTGTCACTTGATGTGCTACTGCCTTTTGAGTTTGGGATCCAAAAGGACAATAACAATACTAGGCTTAATTTTCTGTATTTTGCTTCACTATGGAAATTGGCCCCAGTCTAAACTATAAATGTTTTGTCAGAAAAAAATCATCTTCTTTATGAATAACTTGCATCTGGTCACTCAGAGCACTGCTGGAAAAATTTAGTCAGCCATAATATATCACTGGATCAACTGTTCTACTAGCACGAGTAATGAATTACCTGTGTGGATTTGCCAATCACTCTTCAAGGGCCAGCCCTATGTTATTGCTGCCTTGTCACAATTTTTGGTATAGTTTTTACAGATATCATGCTGCTGTCTTCTCAGAAGTTAGACACTTTCAGGGGCACCTGGAGACAAGAAAAGAGCAAGTCATTTCAGGTATGAACATACCTTGATTTTTCATCAGTGAGGCTGGCTATTTTCTGCACAACAGAATATGCTCAGTCTTCTGGAGAACTTAAAGGGAAGAAGAAATGGATAGGGGAGAGTATCATTTTAGTTCATGATGTAATCAGAGGGAACTAGAAAATAGCTTGAACATAGATGTATAGGTAAACATGAGAAACCACTCTACCCTAGAAACTATTGTGCCAAGAAACTTTTCCCTGAGATCTGCTTTATGTGTTAACTACTCAGTCCCATGTGTCCTTAACTCTAAATGCTAACTTAAGCCATACCACAATACTGCTTCCCTTCAGCCACTACAGGTCCCACCTATGTTTAGATTTCATGCTGACCTGCATGTGGTACTCGGCAACTGCACATCCTTTTTCTGTGGGTTTAGTTTTGAGAAGTGTGTATTATTTCTTCTTCAGAAGAGTAATTTTTATTTTAAATTCTGACTTACCCGGCAGACTTGACCCTCCACCACCACGTTTTCAGCTCAGTATTTATTCACAACACTTCACTCAAGGCCCTGCAAGCATAGTTACTGTTAGGCCAACTGCAGTCAATCAGCTAAGGAAGGCTTTGTCTGCTCCAGCTGCTGTTCCTGGTGAAGGTTCATAGAAGAAACTGACTGAAATGAGTATGTGAAGACAGATGTTCTCCTCAGCAGTTCATTTGCCCTGTGAACAGAGCAGTGTCTGTTTGGCAGTTACATGCCTAGCACACAATGCTGGTAAGAAGGTGTGCATATACTCTTATGAAACCATAATGTTGTCACAAACTGTTTTTCTCTTAGCGCTGTCTAATACTGGTCTGGGGTCACTTACTTCAAAAGTAGGTCATTCTGCAGTCAATTGGACATCTTGCAGTGTTGATAATCTGTCAGAGCAGTGCTTAAGAATGATGGAGAACTAGACTTATTAAGCACATTTAGAGTAAGGTACACAAATAGAGATACTGGAAATGCAATTTACCCAAACTCAGGCAAATTAACAAAAAAATTTAATGAGATGTCAATATAGCATCACACAAAAGGTACACTGTGCTTTGTGTTGCCTTTAAGGAACATGCCAAAAAAATTTCAAACTAGAAAAACCAATGTAAATAGTTTTCTTGTTCATCAGAGCTTACTCTTGGCTGTTTAGAGAAGCCATTCTGAAAGAACCACAGCTTTTGTACATTTGGTCTTCCAAGCAGATTAAGCATTGTTCCCTTACCTGTTAGTTCTCTTTCAGCTTCTGGGGTTTAAGCTTTGTTCAAAGAAACTCATTTAAGACAAAGTGCTTTCAGGAAAAGCATTCAGTCCAGAATTCTTACCAGCAGATCCAACTGAGGACATACTAGTCATCTGCTAAATCCTGTTTCTTGAAAAAGTAACAGAATTTTGATCAATAGTAATTGTGTGAATTGGGCTCTATGAATCGACCCCAAGCAAATTAAGAAAAATTTTGAATCAACTCTTAATTCTGTCTTGGGCTCAAAGATAAACAAGGAGTAATACTTGATAAAATGACAAGTAAATTGCATCACAGAAAAAAGATGGGTGACATTGAAGGGTCATTTACTTCATCTCTTCTTTCAGTACAGATTGTTATGCTATAATGGCTTATTTCAAATATAAGGTGCCTCTAAAGTATTTATTGGTCCCTCACATTCCTTACATAGCTAAACTTTCTTAGCCTGAGTTGTTCAGATTAAGTTCTGTATATTAGCTATTACACTATTATGCTTACATTAAATAGGCTTTATTTTTTTGTAACTGAGGTGAACTGGAAATGCTTCTATTTTGCCTGAATATGGAACACACAGATGTTTCAGAACATCCTTTATTTGATGCATCTTGCAGTTAGAGAAAGACCAGTTTGCATAAAGGGAACCTTAGCAAGCCAACAATAGTAATAGAGCCATAGTCAAATGAAAGTGTGGAATGGACCCAGTGCTAACACATGTAAAGAGAGCACTGAAAAACTTAAAAAGTTCTAGGCTTCCAGCTTCACTGACTCTAGTATGGAACGTGCTTCTTTATACTCTTCGGCTTCTTCCAATTCTTTTTCATTTTCCTGGAATTAAAACCAAAACTTTTGAGTACTTTGAAAATAATATAAATGGGATTAAATTTAAGAAGGAAACTATGAAACAAGGGATATATCATTATTGAAAACACTAATTTTACATAATTCAAAGCACAGGTAACTTTCTTTTGTCCTGCTTAAGGTCCAGGATAATGGCTGTCAGGTGGGAATAGATTTGACCTATGCATACCTTCATTTTGTTAAATAAATATTTAAAACCAAGGACAGCATAACTGGAAACAATAACAACAGAACTCAGAACAAGAGTACCATTAGGTAAAAGCTTAAGCAGAGACTGACAATTGAAAAAACATATTACTATACAGTTGATTTCAAGCATTGAAGGTGAGCTAAGAACAGAAAGCAACCTTTAAAGACTTCCAAATTCTTAATAAGAATAGTAACTCCCCACATTCCTCATTTTAACTTTGTACACCACAGTGTATGGATCAATAGCATCACTTCTGCATGCTGCTGAAATCTAGACCAACTAACTGTCAGGTAACTAGTTGAATGACGAAAGGACCCTAAATCTTGACAGGTACTGAGCATTTATTTTTTTGGAAAACAGTAGGGGCATACTACCCGAGGACAGGACACCTTGAATTTTCCTTTGAAAAGAGATTTGCATTTTAGCTATCAAATGTTTCTGAGGCTTAATTTACAGTATGTATTTTTAGCCTCACAGTAGCATTTACATGTGTAGCAGACTTCTTGGTGAAAAATCAGCTTTTACAATAAGTATGACTATTTCCAAACTTAGTATAGTTTCAATGATTCTATTTGTACAAGATACTATTTATTCCTGCAGGTATTCATATCTTAACAATGCGGCACTACTTCTCATTGTGCTAATAAATCATATAAGCAGTACACAGTAAGGACTCAGCTGTCTTGTTTCTTGCCCATAGCATAATAAAAGTAGTAAGCAAAGTATTTTGACTATTTCAGTTCACTACAAGTATATTATATACATCTACATGATCTAGAAAGACTACCTAAAGCAAGTGAACTATTTTTTTCTGATCATGTAACTATCGCAGGAACTTGGAGTCCATTCTAATAGTTCAGTACTTAAGTGTATGTTGAATGTGCGCTCCCTTAAAGACAGCTTCTTATATGTTAACACACACAGTTTTCATAGACTGAAGACAAAGTCTGCAAAGACAGTTATATAAAATGAAATATTGATATGTTATAGGATGCTAGTCTCAAGACTTAGAAAAAGTAATTCTTCAATCTAATTCTAATATGCTGCAATTGCAGTACAGACAAGCATGTTTATCTAAGTTCATCAAGGAACAACAGCACTTCTTGATCAGCGGATTTTAGTGCTATACTTACTAGTAGTTGAGTAAGATCTGCATGTGCAACTTCTAATCTGCGCTGACAGTCTGGAATCATCATTCGTGACTCTTGTAAGATCTCAATCTGTGAAAATCGGAAGCCAATGAAATGAGAATGTATTCCAGATAAGAACATTATATTTTAAGTTAAGTCTTTACTCTGAAAAATCAGTAGTCTAGTCATCATCTAGGAACTTAAGGACAGTGGTACCTATTTTCTGAATAGGCTTTTTTATTAAAAGGCACACAGCAAAATTACTTAAAACTGTTAATTTACAAGACACTTCCATTCACTTTGTGTTCAGATAATACCACATAGAGATAAGTACTGCATGAAAAAAGTTATTGAGTTGTCACATTGTGTGCACACTGCAGGAAGTTCTGACTGAAAGAGAAAGGTAAAGAAAAAAGCAAAGAACAGCAAGCTCATATTTTTGATGGTTATCATGCATAAAAAGTTATTACTTATCCTTGTGCTTTGTTTTGGGAGAAAGATTATTCTCACAGTGCCCTCTAAACAAAATTACTAAACTGGCACCTCACTGAATTTGAACATCCTGCCTCTTCCTACAGGAAAAATTGAGATTTATACAGGGGAACATTTATTTAATAGAACATCTCTGGATCCGAAGTCCAACCACTGAGAAGAAAAAGTGCATGAGGTTGTTCAATAATGTTAAATCTCTTTAGTAATGAAAATAGGTTAGATATTTAAGTATGTGTATGGGAACACCCAGCCAAACCGGTTTCGGAGCACAAAAGGTGAAATGCATGGAGCTGTCCTTTGACTAAGCTTCATCTTGCCTTGACAGATCGTTAGCTATGCAGAGATGACTTGGAGGGAGCTGTGGCTCAGCCTGGGGTTGTCTCAACACTGCATCACAATAAGAACCAAAACCCAAATGGAGCCTTGATATGGGGTAATTCCTTTTCCAATCCTCTTATGCCCTGAGTTGTAAGGGGTACAATTACATACCCAAATCCCCCCCTTGTCCGTCCAAAGGGACCTGTCATAGAGGCATCTGATGAACTCTTGCCTCCTGGGTTTTAGGCACATTTGGTGCTTCATATTGTGTCCCCCTTCTAGATGGGGACATAACCTCCTGCCCATCCTCCCCTTCACTGTTGCCCTCTTCAAGAGGGGCTGTAGGGATGGTTTCTCCTTGGTTTTCTTGATCTGGGATTTGGGGGTATAAAGGCCCAGCAGCCACTCCTGGATCCCCTGGGGGACCTGGAGGGGCTTGGCAATAAGGTGGGGGAAGACACTGAAGAACATCCCACATCTCCTTCTCTGTCCCCTTTCTCTCCCCATTTTCTGACTCTCCCTTATTTCTTCTCCCTCTGACTACATAAATTCCTGTGGGGGGTGCTCTTAACCATATTTCCCCACATAAGTGGGGAATAAGTCTTTTCTCAGTGTCGTTCAAGTATAAGCATAAAAACTGACAAAGATTAGCATCATCTGACCCAAGAGGAGGCCATCTAAAACCTTTTTGCAAATTATATTCAGGCCAGATAAAATAACAATACTTTACCATGGTTTCCTTAGTTATTTCTGGGTGAATGTGTAGATCTCCCCAAGATCTTAACATTCTCCCCAAGGGACTTCCTGGGGGTATTTTGGGATCGTCATCCTGGTCGTGGAGACCCATTCTTGACTTTCCCTTACTGCCCTCCCTGGGCATCCTCCCTCTTTTACTCCCCAAATTTCCCATAGTACTCACCGGTGAGGTTTTCAATGGTCTCTCCCTGCAGACCTCTTCACGGACCCCTGTGGTCCTTTGCTCGTCTGTCTCCTGAACAGTCTTGGGTGTCCAATCAGTCGTCCAGCGCCGGCAGCCGTCGAAGGGAGCTGATCACCAAAGTTTTGGTGAGGTGTGCCATCAGCTCCGTTCGTCATCCGCCGTCCCTGGAAGGTGGAAGGATCCTGGACGAGCCCCAATTTGTGCAGAAAATCCTGTTGCTAGAGGTTGATGTTCACAAAGGAGACAGAGGAGTCCTGGAAAGACTTTATTCGAATAAAGGGAGAGTCCACTGGGGCATATCCCTGTGGAGTCTCTCAAATTGCCGGAGGATGCAGCCTCCATTTTATCCTAATTCCCCAGCCTCTTCCTTTCCCCATCGGCTGAGGTACTTGGAAGGTACAGACTTCTCAATCTGCCCATTACATAAACATTTAACTTTTGTGGTTTTTCAATTGTCTAACTTTTTGCCTTTTCAGTTAATTCCCTGTCGCGACGGAGGGAAGACAGGGTCACTCAATATGAGTGATCAGCAAGCTTCGTTTATTGAATAGCACAGCCGTCTTTTATGCTTCGTTATAATTAGCTAATACATATTCTGC